>MU385979.1:0-75698 GCA_022497145.1 Rostrohypoxylon terebratum
GAAGAAGGAAGAGAGGATATCTATATAATCATAGCATTTTCCATGTATCTAGTCACTCACTTCAGTTCTTTAGTTATCAATCTAAGTCTATTCACTACGAGTAGGGAGAGGACTCCAAGCCTCTCTGACGAACATACTTGATTGATCACACTTGACCTCTACAATTACTGTTACCTTAAAATCAAGACCCCCTTATGAAGCTATACTTACTAAGCCTAAGTATAGGTTCGTCACATCATCGTCATTGTCATCCCAACCATTTACCGCGCCATAGTTCGATATATGGATGACTGGGACCCTGTTCACGAAAGCTCACTCCCTGGACGGTAGAATAGCCCAGAATGTCAAACAACATCATGATTAAGGCCCAAATGCTATTCAATACATGTTCCTCATGGAGCCCTGGCGGTTGGGTTCCTTGTGTAGTTGCTGGATGGAATCACTAGGTATTGATGTATTGAGAAGAGAGGGGATAGGCGTTAAGAGTAGTATCTAAGGCTCATCTTTGGCAAATATTCTATCGAGGATGGACTAGCCTACCTGGTATGGATCAAATCACCCAGTCCCATGCCACTGAGCTACTGATCATCCGATGAACAGTGTATTCCCAAGCTTGTAGATATATTGTAACCATGATTGAATTTTGCTGTGCCACCTATGTTCTCTGATAAAAATAACTAGCTTGCAACGTAGGTAACTGCGCAAACATTAGTCCAGAAGCTGAACTGCGACAAAACTATTTCGCGAAGCTCTCCATCAAAGCCTCAAGCTCGGCGTCGCTCAACTCCTTAATACCGAGCAACTCGTTATCTGTCTTCTGCCAGTTACTTCCGTACCCCTCTCCCCAAATGGCCGACGTGATGAACGCGATCCTATCAACCTCGCCCGTCTTCTCCATCTTCGCGTACGCCGCCTCGAGGGATTCCGCCACAGACGGAGTTGCGACGGTCCACCCATCAGGCCCAACCACCTTCTTCGCCCTCTCCAAGACCTCCTTCTGCGTCAGACTAGCGCTGCGCACGAAAACGACGCGGTTCCTCGTCTCCTCGGGGTGTCTCAGCACGCCCGCCACGGCCTTCGCCACGACCGGGAGCAGCGTGGTGCTGTAGCGCCTCTCGCCGCCGTCCCAGAGGTTGATCTTCTTGTCCTTCAGGTTGACGATCATCCCGTACGCGAGCGCGGTGTCCAGGAACGGCCCGTTCGCCACCAGCGAGTACGTGATGCGGCCCGCGGCCGCCTCGCGCTGCAGCAGATCCTTCGTCGCCTTCTTCGCGCGGAACATCGGCAGCTGCGACACCTTGTCGTTGTCGCCGTCGCCGCCGAATTCCGACGGCAGGAAGCGTTTCACGCCTGCTTGCACGGCGGCTATGATGAGCGGGATCTGCTGCGGCAGCCCGTCGAACCCGAGCACGGAGACTACGGCATCTTGGCCGGTTAGGGCTTTGACGAGGGAGTTCGCGGACGTGTAGTCCACCTCGACGATTGTGGTGGTGGCGGGGAAGGTTTGGTTTGTTCCCTTGCGCGCGAGCACGGTTACTTGGAACCCGTCTTCGAGGAGTTGCTTCACTACGGGTGCGCCAAGGAGACCGCTGGCCTATATTAAGCGCGGGTGTTAAATCCCGGTTCCTTAAACTTGGCGAGAGAGAGAGAGTGTGTGTTTGCTTACCCCGGCGACTGCAACTTTGCTGATAGTACTCATGATGTTTAAGATTCTGCTTGTATGTGTAAATGATGGTAATATGTTGATTCGGATATAACCGGATATATGATGTGATGTGGTGTGATGTGATGTAACGAACGAGCTGTGCTAGGAGATGCGACACTGGCGAGTTTATATGTTGGTAGGATTGTCCAACCCCAATATCGAAGCACGCAAGCTGCTCACATCACACGTAACCGTCATACTGGTCATCCATGGATGGACATATCGGCTTTACGCGCCGACTCCGACGCTCATTTGTCATCACTTCGGACCTGAATATCACTGAATTAATATGGTAATATGGTAGCACAGGAGCTGTGTCGCCCATCCGGATATACGGGATGACGTTCTTGTCCGACGTTCCTGGTCAGACCGGCTTGCCTCCGCGGATGCCCGTTGCTTAGAAATATTCGAGACAATTGCCTGGTGGTCTCAAAATGGGGCTATAAATAGGTATTGTCAATCTTGGCTTACGAATTAGATTCTGCAATAAGTACTACCTATGCGGCATTGATCCAAGGACTTCTCAATTATATACTAGGTATATATTCAACTCTCTGAAAACTAAAGTTCTCTTGTCAGCGTAGATGATGTGGGGAAGAATTAGGAAAAAGACCCTGATGTTAGCATGGTTCAGCGCCCATGTGAGGCTATGAGGGTAGCTAATGTAAGTGCCACATAAGAAAATAGCGCGCTTCATATGGGGATATGGTAGCAAACACTTGTAAATATCGGGAAAGGGTTCTGTGAGAAAATTATGCAGTTGATGGTATGTAAAGTCGATGTTGAAGTAGTAGTTTGTCCCCCAACACCGTATGCTACCCTTTTCTGGATGCGTTGAGCTTGCTATCCTTCTAATGTTAAATGCGATAACCATTCCGTTCCCAAGACGAGTTTGATGTTGAGGTCTCGTACTCTATACCCATAACGCCTGATATGCATGCTCGTATATACGTTACGTCATGTTGACCTTGTTTGATATGATATTTACCTGTATCCTCTGTTCAGCCCAACCAGACTTAGAAATTCGTTCCTCGTCTTCTCTTTCTTTTCAAAGCAACCAAGCACACAGCTGGTGATGGTGCTCGTAGTAGTCTTTTCAACTCCTCGCATAACCATGCAGAGATGGCTTGATTCCATGACAACAGCCACCCCCTGAGGTTTCAGGACCTCCATGATGGCATTGGCAACTTCTCTCGTCAATCGTTCCTGGACTTGCAGCCGACGGCTGAACATCTCAGCGATTCGTGGCAACTTTGAGATACCTATGACGTTATTTTTGGGGATGTATCCAATGTGCATCTAATGCGAAGTTAGAATGAGGTGTCATGTTGAAACCTGATTTTTTTTTAGACTAACCTTCCCGTTGAAAGGGACCAGGTGATGTTCGCAAAGGCTGAATATCTCAATATCCTTGACGATGACCATCTCATTATGATTTTCGTGGAAGATAGCGTTGTTGACGATATCTTTGACATTCTGCTGATACCCTTTGGTGAAGAACAACATTGCCTTCGCATATCTCGCGGGTGTATCCAGCACACCCTCTCTATCGGGGTCTTCGCCGACACATTCCAGGATGGTTCTGACGGCCCCTTTCATTTTCTCAAGTCTCTGTGCCGCCTGTTCGGAGCTCTCCTCGAGTCGCTCTCGTGTTCCACGACCTGAATTATGTCATTATGTCAGCAAAAGCACCCTGTCGGATATTTTGCTTACGTACTCGGACGGCTTAAGCCATCAAAGTCAATGACGGGGCTTGGAGACCGTGTGACGGTGCCTTCGGATACTTCCGGCTTAACCTTCTTGACTTTTTTCTTCGGCGGCTCATCCCTAGGATCTCTAGCTGCCTTGCTTATGCTGTTTCTCCTCTGTCCTGAGTTGTTGTGACCATTTATTTCGGATATTCCACCGTCTTTTGCTCTCCTCTTTCTCTGTCTCCTTCTAGCACTTCTCGAGTCTCTACTTCCATCGCGCGCTGGTTTCTCGTTGCTATTCACAATGTCGTCGACGTCGGAAACACCAGTAGTAGAATTGCTAGGAGAAGGAACCAGCAAGTCTCGATTATTCCGTTTTGGTTCGTTGAAGTGCGCCATTTTGCTTTCCATATGGCTGCAACTTTAATTAATGTAAAGGAATGGTTGGGGTTTCGGACATATGATGCATATGTATGGCTTTAAGTGACGGGTTGTGGTTGGAGGGATTCTTCGTTCCGTGATTTCGTGAAAATTGGATGGACGAATTGTTCCAGTTCGGTGTTAACAACCTGGTTATGAGTTATGGGTTATGAGATAATTTGAGTAACCTGGAACTTGAAACTCGAACTCGCGATCTACAATTGAAATTGGCATCTGGCGGAGCGGAAAAACAAAGTTTGGGATTCCCAATTAGATTGATCCTTTGAGGCACATGTACTCGGGGAAAACCAGCGTGGCTTATGTAGGAATATTGAACAATGCAAATTCAAAAGCCGCATCGCCTAAAGAATCATGGATGTGATAAAACATCGAGTCACTTTCAGCTCAATTGGTTCGTAAAATTTTAGTAAAATTTAATTTCAAAGCTTACACGCACCCGAGTATTATGTAACTCCCGAGTGTTCAATGGACCGCTATCGGTCTGATAGGGTCTTCTGCATCTATTCAGAAAGTCCGCGGGGTAATTGCCCCAAATTGCCCCTCCAGTTCCACTAAATAGAGTGTAAGCACCTGGCAGGAGCACAGCTGCAAATACAAAGGTACAATACATTAAAGTACCAATGTTACTGTACATCAGACTGTGTGGCTTTTTGGTGTGGCTAACTTACTTTTTCATACTGTACGGTGTACCTAACCTTGTGGCTCAAGCTCTTCCGTACTCGTCACCCAACACTGTACAAGCTGTAGACTTTCCTGACTTAGCATTTTCAAGTTCGAGTTACAACAAATGCAACAACAAATTCATTTAATCATCTCTCTACTTCTTCCACTTCTTCCACTTCTTCCAACCACCGGTTCTCGCGACGCCATCATCTGGAATGAGAGATACATCAAATCCCCAAAATCGAGTCTTCCTACATCTGTCATCCATACAACCCATCTCCTTCCTATCTGTCCCCTAGCAACGCGTTAGCTCGAATCCGTCGCGCCATCAACCATTTCCAGTGCGCTTGATTAAACTAAGGCGCTCTGAACAAAATGGCATCTCCTCCACACGCCTATTCGCCTGCGGGTTCTCCGCCATACTCTAGCGCACCCTTACCATCGAAAAAGCGCGCTTCTACTAGCATTGATCTATCAGCACAAGCACCCTCCATGAAGCGGCGTAAGGCATCTATCATGTCAGCGGCCTCTACAAGTTCAGCGCATCCTCTCCGACAAACATCATTCCCACCTGACGAATCACAAACCCAAGGCCGAACTTATTCGCCCTCCTTCAAGAGATCTCCCAGTGTGGATAACATGAGTTTCGTCAGCGGAAGCCAAGCGAGCGGCGCGCCCGGTAGGAAGAAACGAGGTAGGAAGTCGAAAGCCGAACGCGCAAATGAAGCCGCCGCAGAAGCTATGCGACACGGGTCACCCAGCGTCGCAGGAGGTCGCGCGACTGCCGCCCAGAGCGTCGCCAGTGGTCATGACGGCGGCGATGATGTCGAGGTAGAAAAGGATAAGGAAGAGGAGTTCGAAATTCCCGAGAACATGGCCAGTGTCTCTACTGCTCGTACGGCACAACAAATCAAGGAACAGCAGGAACTCAATGCCTTCTTGAAAGAGCAGTTCGACCCTGTTCAATTCGCCCGCTACGAGACATGGCATCGCCAAACTTTCCGACCGGCCGATGTCAAGCGGGTAAGTCATATCATATGCTCTGTGTTGCTCATATTTTAAGGCGCAGCACGACTAATCGTTTTCGCAGCACATCAACAGCGTTACATCGCAATCCTGCCCGGTCAACGTTCATCAGATGATGCAATCCGTGCTGAAGCAATACGTCGGCGATCTTATTGAGAGCGCACTTGAGATTCAGGAAGAATGGGTAGCTCTAGGCGAGAAACAAACCGACCTTCCTAACGACGAACTGGAACCTACGGGCGAGCTATCCCAGTTTCGCAGAGAAGCTCCTTTACGACCTGACCACCTCCGCGAAGCATACAGACGCTACAGAGTAGCTGCAGAGCATAACGGATCGCTAGGCAGCTTGATGGTCTGGAATCAACAAGTACAGAACGGGACAGAACGGTTTGCCGTGAGAGCTGGCGGTCGTCGTATATTTAAATGAGTACGTCGTCATGAACAGTCTGTCAACTGCAGTGACTGACGCAATCAGTTAACCACTTCACCATATACGAACGAATGTTTACGACGTCTGAAGACCTTGTACAATCGGACTAGCCGGGATTGCTTCGATGTGAGAAAGGCACTGTCGTATACGATACGTCTTCATGGCCTCGACTAAAATCACACAAGAAGTGTAATGCACATCGAACCGATACCCGAAACAAATTTGCTGTCGCGGTACCGCTGCGGCGATGTGTTTCCGACTCTATGTCAAAATGGAACAAATCGGTCGAACGACCCATCCAACATCTCTGCATACAGGCTTCTGCGCAGAAATAACTCCCAAGAATTTATGTCACGCTGGAGAATGTTGGTGGGGGTATGGATCGCTCATCTTGGCGAGATTGGGCAATAAGGCATCTTTAGACTTGAGTATCCGATTGCTAAATCTCTCGGACTCTAGATGATCCTATTCATGGGACAAGGCGTCAATATCACAGTGTCTGGTTATTGCTATACATGTAATTGTCCTGAACGTACTTCGTAACGTAGTCACCTAGATACCTAACCACGACGAGAAGAGTTACCTTGGCCGCTCAATTCTGCAGTACCAAATGCATCCAGTGCCTATGATCTTGCTGAACGTGACTAGCCCCAACTCCAACACCTAGACCAACAACTACCTAGTACCTTATAACACAGCAGCTACGTAGTACTCATTTGCAAACCCAATTTTGAAGTGTGAAGTAATGATAGGTTGAACTGCATACTACTTAAATATTACGTAGGTCCCAGATGTAGAGCAGAGGGAAACCGATATCGTTTCTATCAAAACTAAAGTTTAAAGATCTAACACTAATAGTTGTGCGAAGTCACGTGGTTGCATACTAGTACTAGTCTAGTACTATTCTCCGTCTCCCAAGGTCTGTGGGTACTTATTGCTGCTTTGGACAGTCTTCAGCATCAAATGACAGCTGCATTAGCCTTTATAGCTCAGTGGTAGAGCGCAGCACTTGTAGTCCTAGGAAGACAACATACAGTCGACCGAAGACAAAACACAAAACACAAGACATGCTGAGGTCCATCGTTCAATCCGGTGTGGAGGCACATATTTTTTGCAGATACTTTTTATCAAGTATTATTATCACTACCCACCCCTTCTGCCCTTTTGCTTTCTTTATCTTTTTCCTTTTTCCTAATAAATTTTTTTGGTTTCGTTTAATTTTTTGGTCGGTATGTGATAGATGATAAATAATAACATTTGCTTAATCCACCCACGTGTCTTTGAGAAAACTCGAAGGTGCGACCCAAACTCGCCCGCATGGCAAGACCAATCCCACTCTTCATAATACTTCATAATACTTCATACATTCAATTGACTGTAACTAACATTCCTCCAGCTACATACTAGTCATATGTAGTTCTAAAAGAAGCAACCCGACGGGGCACCAATTGCACTACCGCAATTAATCCTTGAATCTTCTCTCTAGGCACCGACATTATATCCCGGCCCCACCGTCTCAACCGCTCAAACAACCAATTCTTCCATCTACTGTGGTGCCCCGTCGCTGAATCGAGAGCCGTGAACCGGTCCACAGTAAGTCACCACACCACTCGTTCTCATGTCACGAATGGAACTTGCTTTGTGATCAAAAAGGAAAAAAAAAAGGGGGGGGAGTATTTTCCTTTTCCATTCAATCGATATGTTAGCTGTGTATCAAAAATAAAAATTCACTGAATTCGTCTCGCGCTCGTATCGTAACATTCTGCTAACCTAAATGGCGATTGATATTCTGAATCAAGTATGGTATGGCCTCATTTCCCCGATGCCATCAGATAATATCACCAACGGGAGTGTGGGGCAAAACACTACTGCCACAGACACCCTGTCATGCAGGCAATGCATACACCAACACGTCCATTAGTCAGGGGGGTGTCGAGTGAGCTTTCAGTTTATTTCGTTGCCTGGACCAAGATCAACAAGCCAAGACTCTCAAATTGCCCTCGTCAGACCTCTACTTGATTGGTTTCACGTGGTTGGGGATCAGAACTGCCGTGTGGGAAGTAGGTGCGAGTGAACCCAGTACCAATCATAAAAATGGATCTCTATCGTAACGGGGAGGAGCCTCGAGATCTAAAACATAGTTTGCATAGCCCAAAGAATCCATTCTGTGCAGATCTCAACGCCGAGCAGCTCGTATTGGCAATAGCATGGTTAGGTATTGTCAGTGTTCAGTGTTACTCTATCGTCTGAGGTATTTAGGCAGCAAGAAACCGGGATGCATACCTTAAAGAGACGATAGAATATGAGGTTGAATGAAGTGCTAGATCAGAGCGGGTGTGTTACAGTCATCAAAGTGTGAAGCTCCAATAATTCCGTACCTAACAAACAAACTACAACGATGTCTTCTCCCGCTTCGAATAGACCTGCGTCCATCGCGGATACCGAATATGCTGTTCCAGACGCTCCTCACACGATAACTGAACGACAAGACCAGCCGGCATGGGACAATGCTAGATTTGCTTTACGCATCATATCAACTACGCTCTGCCTTCCTTTCCTCGGCGTAGGCCTGGCTGGATTTGCAACACCCAAGGGATTCGGTGCTTACCCGCTCCTAGCCACCCCACTAGTACGTTTACCTATTAGCATCACTCATAACTAGGATAGCGAGAGCTAAAGAGATCCGAAATCAGGCTGCCACAGTACTCCTGTACGACTTCACCGAGTATGTCGTGATGTGCGCCACGATGCGAAAGACCGGAATTCGTCCTCAAATCTCTCTCGGATTCGAACTCGTCCTCTCCTTGGCAGGCATCGCCATCTCGGCCATTCTGATCTCTCTCGCTTTCGACTCTTATTCGTGGCACGATTATTACGATGGTAGAGATGAGACCCCCGTTCCCAAATACATTGCCAATGGAAACCTATGGCTAGGTTTGAACGTCATAGCTAGTTTCAGCGCCGTGATCATCTCGTAAGGTTTACTTTGTCTGATTCTTACAGTTACTTCAACTGACCCTATGAAAGATTGGTACACTTCATTCTATTCGTCCGCGACTGTGTGGAGGTCCACTGGTACAGGAAGAACAGATCTGCCTTCTATACATTACAAAAACAACAAGAAAGCCCCGAGAAAGAAATGGGGGCGCTGACAAATCCAAGCTTCAGGTACGACGGCGCCGTGAAGACGGGACCACCCGTGAATCCATCCAAAAATCGCCGCACATCAAGCCCTTTATTGGATTGATATCTCGGCAAGAGATATTCGAAATACCTAGATAATCTCGTCATAGCATAGCTACCAGATGAAAACAATACCACGAACAAGCCTTCATACCTTGTGTATACCCTGTTTGACAAAGATGTGACGGTATTGCGGGGTTAGGCTGTTCGCCCATCGCATGTGAGAAGATACCTACCTACCTAGGTTAATTGTATTGAAATTGCACTATGGAGAAGAAGGGTTTATGGAAGGCCAATACCTAGCTAGGTATAGGCATGGAGCCGTTCGTGACGTAGCTAACGGGTAGTGATAAAAAGGCTCGTCACACACAGGTAACTATAAGCTAACTAACACCACGTTCCTTTCATCAGTCTAATATGTATGTTATAACACAGCACGTAACTTCGTTGCTACTTTGATGCAATGGACCGACCTGCTCATACTTCATCCCATATGATCTATGTCTTTGGATCGAGATCCAAGCTGAACGGAGTGCTCGAGACTCCTATTTTCAACATATGGAATTGCTCGTACGTGTCACGATACACTCTATATAGCGGGGAAACGGAGTTATTGTTACGCGTCACTGCAGTCCATATGTACTTGTACTACGAGATATGGCGAACTGCATCAATAATTTTGGCAATGGTCATTCCACCAATCATTACCTATTGCCTACTCTTACGAGCGTGAGATGCCTGCTCTCTGTGACGACAGATCTGATGTCTTTAAAAGCCCTTAACCTAGATATTTGTCTATATATTACGAATTCCCCACAACCTACTTCCAGAGAATCTAGGCTTGTTATCAGCCCTATACTACTAGCTCCCTAGAACAATGGACATTCCGGTTATAAAACCTGGTAAGTGAACGAAAGAAATCTTCACATTCACTAGACTTACAATGACCCTATGATTACCGTACTAATATTTTTAATATTAGACACTGCGCTAGCCGTGGCATACGGCGATGGTGAGAAGCGTGTATACTTCCAAGAGCAAAGCGGATGGATCCGTGAAGCTACTTATGATCGGACGCATGGATGGCGCAATGGAATCAGGGTTGTCCAACTAGAAGACAGCTCGCCGATTGCGGTTGCATATGAGAGCCTCAACAAAGTATAGCATTATAATACCCTTCACCCTTGGCACTCTGGCTATTGGTCTGACATTCAAAACATATTCGACTATACTATTTGATCGGAGATATCCTCCACGAGCAATTCTACGATGGTGATAAATGGAAGGAAGGTAGTCTCGGGGCGGCCGGTTTCTCAGTCTCCCGTACTACAAGCCTAGCTGCACGATATATCAACGGGGAGCCGCGCGTATACGCCCAGCTGGTTGATACCTCGATCCATGAGTATCAGCATGCCAGTGAGTAGATGGAAACCCCCAACACAGTCTCATCTCGAGCATAACTTTCTCACCGTGTGCTCGCTTCTAGACAACGAATGGAAACTTACCTACAACTTTGGGGCCGGGTTTAACGACACCGGTATTGTTGCTCCGGCCACCGGGAAACACCAGTAAGGCGAACAAAATCTTTCAAATAGGTTCCAATACTAACAGACCGGAAGACTTTTCTACCAATCGACCGAATCCTTCATCATTGAGAAGATTGCCGAAGGCAGCGGCTGGAAAGACGGCAAGCTCAAGGTCAGAAATGATGAAGCAAACACACCCATAGTGGCAGTTACATTCGGTGACGATAGCCACCGTGTGTATCATCTGAACTCGGAACACTACATCGTCGAAAGCGCGTGGGACGCAGGAGACGATGATTGGACTACCAATGTCTCTGAAAAGAAAGTGAATTCTGGTTCGAAGCTTGCAGGTGTCACGTTCCTACTAGACGCATATCCCAACATTCAACTCTACCTGCAAGATCAAAAAGGAGGAAAGACCATCTCGGAATACGTCCACCAATATGGCAGTGTATGGATCACTCACACTGGGATTTTGCCTGTGAAATAGATACCAACTGCCTCCATTCTAACGGGTCTTAGGGTTTATTCACGGTATTTGAATCATTCTGCAAGGGTCTTTCCAGAATGCTATTGTGTAGTATTCATCCATTCATTTAGATAGATTAGTGGGGTCTCCACGATGCTAAGGATGTCACATCAATCCAAACCATTCGCTTTCTTGGATTAATAATGATAGTTTTCTGGATGTCTTGTAGTACAGACAAACCCAAACTTCTTTTATAAGAAGGCCATTTTCAACGATGTATCATGAAGTAGGCATCTAGAATTGAATAACTATGTACCGCTGTTATCCTTTTCTCAGTACTATAAGACATATACCCCTTTAATTAGAAGAACAACCGTCCCTTAAGTTTGGGACGGTTCTTCTTTGCACCCAGGGCTTTCTTTATCTTGAATTTCATTTCCCATAGGCCACAATTATACCGAACCAGTTACCCCCAAACTCCAGGCAATCATATAACAAAATGATCTCCCTCCCATGCCCTAATTTTGGCATTGGCCAAATTTACGATCATCTATCTATGCTACTATTACTTACCTATGCAGGACTATCAACTTCGCCTCCTCGATCGGAATTATCCTTGCCCATGTTAGACGTCCATAAATCTGCCTCGCGGGAGACTCTGGGTACGATTTCAGCCCTCAAATAAGCATCGGGATTCGAGGGCCCATGTCTATGTGGGTGGCTGCCCAAACTCGATTAACAAGACTCCAGGCCGGTTTACATGAAGTTCAACCCTCATCTGTCGCATTGAAAGCTTCTGAATATCCCTGCATAAGTTTATAGTTGCATTTCTGCATTTTAGTACAACCCAGCGCTAACTTATATTCTCCATCACAGTGACCAAGAAACCTCGAGTCCAACATGAAACCTTCTCTCCTCCCTCAAAGATATCTCGGCTATACCTATGCTTATTCAAATTACTAACAACCCTACAAACCTGCTCCCTCCCCCAACCACCATATGATCCACGACCGGATCACGTCCTCCGGCGAAAAAAAAAGCTCGAGTCTCTTTGACAAATAAGGCAACCGACGATATCAATCTACAACGATACAATGAACAATGGCTAAGCGGTATGTCAGAATTAAAATAGATACGAGTACCAAAAAAAAAAAAAAATCAGTCTCCTCACGGCGACCAGTCTCGAGCAATCAACATATTTTCTAGAGCCCCACTGAACTCTTGATTAGTCATCAAAGGGGTCACTCCTATATTCCGCCTTTTCCAAGGCGGCGCATTTCCTTCGTTATACGAATTTCTATATACGTCGAGGGAGTGCATCAGAACGGTTGGCTGCCACGGATTCTGGTGGTCTCATATATGTCATACAGCATGGGTTCATGGCCCGAATGGTGCTTAACTACAAGGTGGAAGCGACGTTGGAGCATGATATTTCACAGTACATAGCAAGGTCGACGCTATAGTAGCCAAGGACATATACTGCGTCAAAATATTAGCCTTAAGAAGATATTCATATCACTCAGAGAAACCTATTTCATCATCGACTTTGTCAATTAGTACCTATGTGAGGCACCCAAGTTTGTAATGCACAGCTCGATGCATCGCCCATTTCGGGAGATGACGTGTTCCTAATCAGCAGATAGTCAAAGACCTAGACTCGTTGTGTTGCCCAAGGAATCAAGGAATGATCCTCCAAGCGATGAACTACGACATAGAATCTACCGAAAAAGTAGTATTCAAAGAAACACAAATGTTTCCCGTATTCCAGTCGCATCTTAAGGATAACTCGTATGATTGTAATTGTCGCAGAGGGCGTCTCGCCGGGGGATTCTTGCCGGTAGTAAATAGGAAAGATGAAATGTTTAGCCCCGGAATAGTTTTCTTCTAGCTATTGGTGAAAATGTCAAGCAGGCCGGAAATGGCGGCATTCTTTGTATTGCTCTGGTAGGTAACAGCTGATCGAATACCGCATATGTTTTGCTGCCGACCGCGTTGTTGTTTCAAATGTCGACAACAAGCTGGCGACTGGCTGGTGTTATGTCCTGGCTCACCTGGAAGCTATCGTTGTTTTCTTAAGCCTTTGATGCAGAAGCCCGAAAGTATCCTCATCCATCAGCTCACTATATAGTGATTTCAGGAGTCGAGGCTGCTCTGGCAACGAAGATCATATAAAGATCAGCGTGCTTCTGCCTAACTAGAGTTGCTATGGAACAGCTTGGCTGTTTTCCAAAATTAGAGATCCCCGTAGACTAGAGACTGGCTGGCATAAATCTTCGTAATACGGTGATCTAGGGCCTATTTTGATCAGAGGCTCATAAAAGACGGCCAAATGTTCAACCCTATAGGACGAGATTGCCATTATAGTATCTACTGGAAGTTAGTGAAGAAATGAAAATTTGAATAATTCGGGCAACATACCTAAACTTGTTGTGGGGTGAGTGATAATGGAGATTGGTATAGCGATATAGCAAAGCAATTTTAGTATTTGGACGACTAATGCTGAGATAGAGCATGAAATTTTATCTGTTTCTTAGCTCTGAGCGTTTTCGTCGTCGCCCAAATTGATTAGCAGAGATTCTGCAAATTCCGTAAGTTGTCTGAAGCACTTTTTGTAATACCAAAGCAAAGTATGCCATCCACAGAGGGGATATTACGTGGATTGGTTCAAGGATTAGCCTAGGATCACATCCTCGGGAAATCCAGTTAGTCGGTCATAAACTGATCGATATTGGTCCTTGGGATTGGTGGTTGCATCTTCCTTCTGCACCACCTCAACGAACTCTAGCTGGTTCACCTTCACATCCTGTCCCGGACCTCTCTTCCACTGCTCAAATCGTTGCAATAGACTCGTTTCATGAGCGTTGGCACGAACGCGAATCATGGCCTTCTCTTGTTTATCGACGCCTGTGAGAGGAACTCTCATCAAATAAAGAGTTTCGACGTTGGGCCACGATCTTGTGATGGTTTGCCAACAAGGCTCCGTCGCGTTTGTCAGCTGGGGCGCCTCCGTTTGCACGGCCAAGAATCGAACGGCGGATCGATCGTCCTCGCAGTACTGGTGTCGAGCACAATGACAGCCGCGGCAAGCACCGTGGCAGGGTTCAAAGATCACGATATCGTTCGTGTTGAAATCCTGTATCGTTTTGGGATTGATATTCATGTTAGGTATGAACGAGTCGTGTATACCGAATCGCTTCTGGTAGTGAAGGCCCGCGATAAATCGCGATAGGCGGCACGTATTAAACCATTTAGGAGGGCTATTCTGAGCCCCAAATGCCGCACCAGCATGCTCAATGGAAGAACGATTGCATATATAGAGCAGTCGTGGTTCGATCACAGCCTCCCAGATCATCATCTTGAGTTCGGGAGGGAGTCGGGCATACTGCGGAAACTCCGTGAGAGGCTTCCACAGCCGTGAAGAACGGCGAGGGTACCGATGGATAGTATTAGCCTTGGTTCTTTTTCCTCCAACCCTCTTGGCCTTTGCTTTGGTAAAGGCGCTTGAAGTTGTGCTAAGACTGGCTTGGTGGTCGCCGATGCGGCTGGATCTACGGATTGGCATTCTAAGCTGTCCGATATCCCGGTGCTCCTTAAGCAATCTCTCCATCGAAGGTGAGTTCTGGTCGCCATCCTCGCTTCTCTCAATGGCTTCATCCTCATTGCCGGGTTTGATATCTCTCGACTCCTCGAGCTTCGAAAGGCTTAGAGAGGGTATAGGCTTCTTAGAAGACTTCTGCAATCTTGCTCGAAGAGAGGTAGTGTTGTAAGATAGAGCCTCTAAGGGCCCGGCTGATGAGAGCTTGCTGATAGATCGTGTAACGGGCCTTGCAAAAGGTCGTGAACCAGGTGTAAATGAGACCATGTCTGTCTGGCTACTGGGAGTCATTGTGACAGGATAGTCCTCCATTTCAACATCCTGCATTTCATCGTCCTTGAGTTCGACCACAGATTCACGACGCCCACTACCTTCAAAAGTGATTGCGCCTTCCATTAGACCACCAATCCCGTCCGTTTGGCTTCCGGAATTTTGAAGTTCCCGCCAGTCCGACATGTTGGAATGATGTGCGGACATGACTTAGATCTTTATGCAGACGAAGAAAATAAACGGGCAAGAGTCCTAGGTGAAGCTGCCGAACTTAATCGTCCGAGAAATAAAATATTAAAGCCTTCACTTGCCTGCCGATCATGAGAGAGCAGTTTGAGAGGTAATCCGAGCCGGGTATCTGAGTGAGGTGTTGAATGAGCTCTACTTTTAATGCGGAATTCCCAATGTTCGATCGGCTGAGACTAGAGGTGAAGAAGCTTGTATGATGAAAAGAAGGGAGGGTATCGGAGTTACTGTGAGGCCTGAAGGCGTGGAATATGTGCGTGAATATGCACTGGTTAATCGTCAATAAATCAACGCCGAGGCCTTGCTAGACGGCGACGACGTCGTTTGGGTATGGATCCGATACGGGACCAAGCTAGATAACGAGGTCTCGAAATTTATGGAAGATGAATAGAAGGATTGAAAGATGAATCTGCTTATCGAATTTGCCTCCACTAAGAGAAAGATGTGATAAGGCTTATGCCCGACCGGAAGAGGCACGGGAGAGATAATGCAGGTAATTCAAGGCGTATTCAAGGCGAGGAAGATGAGATAGATGGGGGAAGAAGGAGAAGGAGAGTAAGGTATGCCTATGATGATTGTAATACACCAAAGACTATCGCATTCAACCTCATAATTCTTGCGATGAGTATGGTATTTTGCAGATGAAGCTGTGATGGAGAAGTGAAATGGTTAGAGGTGGTTCAAGGTTTCAAGGTTGTGCTTCGGAGAATGCCAGGCGTGAGGGGTAGAATACGTAGAGAAGTAGAGAGGTAGAGAGGTAGACAGGTAGACAGGTAGAGAAGTACCTAGTACCTATCAACGTACATAGATGTGGAGGCGGTAGGGCGGTAGGAAGGTTTCAAGGTTCCTAGGTACAATACTAAGTAAAGACTAGGTAGGGGCAGGGTCAGGGCTCATGATAATATAGGTGGTAAATGGAATAGTAATTGGGATGGTAAATGGTAAATGGGCTAATGGTGGGGATTTTGCTCCAACTTTGAAGCCCCCAGACACCCATATTTAGCACGTTTAGTGGCACATGCGCCTGGTTTTCCTACACTTTCAGGTGCGTATGCATGTGTATATGTGGTCACACAGGTAGTCACACAGGTATATACATTTAAGCTTAGGTTAGTACTTGGAAGAGAGCAAGAAAATGGGCTAGGCGATAAGTATCCCGGGGCTCACCTAAGCAGCCTGCCATGTATCCCGAGGTCGCCTCGTAGCTATACTATTTAGTAGGTACGTAGGTACGTATAAATCATTCCACCATGAAAGCGGAAGGAGACGCGGGAGGTTTCCTTATCAATGTTGCCTATGTTGTACTGCTTCTATTTCCCTCTATATAATACCAACTATTGGTCATGGAAATTCTGGGGAATTCTGTAAGGCGCGTATGAGAAAAGAATATCTTCAATGTGGTCCAAAATTGCTACATAGAAAATAGAATGGTAGGGGATGTGCATACCTAAGGTGTGATACATTTAATCTACAAGAGGCCCCAGGTAGTACTATGCGGGCAGAGCGGGATGGAATGGCCTTGTAGGTGCCTGGTTTAAGCGCTTGCATGAAATAGTTAGGTTAGTGAGTTGCATCCATGGATGCTCTCTATACATAGTAAGTACAGTAGCGTCGGTAAAGTTCAGGGGAAGCAGCTGTAAGGTGCTCTGACCTTGAATAATGAACATTAAAACTCGTTCGTTAAACCATAAATAATCTATCAAAAATTTAATGGATGCGACATCGAATGAAAATGACGCTGATAGACTAGTATTGAACGGATGGAATGTGCGTGTTTTCTTATCTCTGCTTCTACATACTTCTTTCTTGCCAAATAAAGTTTTGCAAATGATCACCCCTGTGTATTTGGACTGTCCCAGAATGAACGATTACCACAAAAGTGGCGTCAAATGATCAACAGCTCCACAGAAATGCTTTACCTAACCCAGCTGATTACACCGATTAGTATGTATAATACCATTCGCAGGGAGTTCACGTTTGTGTAAAATTATCATAGAATTTATTATATATGAACTTCCAAGATAAAATGTTTAATAACTTTCCAAATAAGATTCTGGATAGTGATTCTAAGTTACGTAGTGGATTAAGGTATTGTACATGCCTAAGCTCCAGTATGTACTAGTAGATAACTACGCACTGAGGGGTCCGCTAAATAGGATTAGCCATGTCTTTCGCAAGTGAGCACCTGGGGAAATATTCCAGGGAGCTGGTACTGTCAGCATCCCTGAACCTTGAAAAACTGAATACGTCTCAACTTTCAATTGGATATGATACATCCTTTAGCGGCGGTATGCGCTGAACCTTGAAACTATCATGCTAGAATTCACTACACAACTTGACACTAGGTACGTGGCCATGTGGGATATTACGTAAGCAAATTCATTGAATTCATTAAATAATTCAGATGCTTTCATACTATCCTACCGTCAGAACAACATTTCTCTTCGTGTTTTTGCAATCACAAATTGCAAAATGGGCAACTAAGTCCGTGATACCGGACCCGGACCGTGACCGGAGCCGAAGTTGGGCCCGGGACCCGAAAAACGTGACCCCGCTACCGAAAAAGGTACAATATGGTTTCCATTGAGGAACATCTGGAGGATGAATGTCTATTAAATAACATAGCGCTTCAGAATTACCTTGCATGAACCAACTAGGACTAGGTAAGTCACATAAGAAGCTGGTTGTACCTAGAATTAAAAGATATGCATCCATTTGTTCAGTTCTCTTTGAATATTGCGATCCCCATCACTCATTAGATAGGTGGTCAAATGCTCGTGGGCTTTACGGCCCATAACTAATAAAGGCCTTGTTTCTGTTAATACCTTTTACCAAGACGCCATGACATAACCTGTGTTCCTAGTATATAGTAAGAACCCCGGTGTCACGATCTTCGTAGGACGACATGATATATGAATGTGTAGGCCTCGATTTCCCGACTTGGCTCTAGCTATCCGTGAACTACGATCCCGTTAACTCATTGTTACCTCACACTCTAGTCATTCGAACTAAATTTGTCAGTGCGAGTGGTAGTGAATTATGATCATTATTGAATATTGAACGCTTAACCTTAATAGTATTCCTACAGCTCTATCAGTCAATCATCAGATTGAATAATCATCCTAAGAAAATACTTAGGTTATATTCGCACAACACTTGGTGGGAATTTGTTTGCCCACTTGAAAGTTATCTGATTTGATAAAACTCGTACTGTCCAGCCAATTCTACTTCTAAGAATCCCCGGGTTCTTCTCCTTCGGAGACAATTGACTCGAATCAGAATCATATCACAGAGGTCAATTCCTGCGAGTACATCCCATCTGAATCGACCAAAATCCCATCATGTGTCACGCCATCGCCTGGAATTTCTACTGCATGGAATGCGGCCGGGGCCCATTGAACAGACACGCATGGGTAAGTAATACGTTCAAAACTTGTTATTTGGCATATGTCTGCCGTTATCAATCTCTAAATTTTATTTTATTTTTTTCACTACGAATGCTAACGTATCGATCTAGAACGTATGGCAAACTGTGTGCGATTCCAACTCTGCAAGAACGAGATGGTGCCCGAATTATATCTTTGAGTTACGCGAGACCCACGGTGACCAGTGCGAGTGGTGGGGGGTTTTATATCACCTTCCACAACCACTTCGAGGTTGAATCTTATCCGCTCGAAGAGAATTTCCAAAACAGATCACGGCAATGGACCAGGGTTAGGGTTCGGCAGCTGATACGATGGAATTGACACGGACGGGTTGCAGAGATACTGGAGGTGATCCGGTCCTATCATCAACGGAACTCTCTTATGGGCGATTGGCAATGAATCGATTTGAGATGGTAAGATTCGATCTCTCTTAATTCAGAAAACGTGTCCAAGGAGTTAACATATAACTGTCAATAGTACTTCCGAGTCCTTCCAAATAAGTAATAACTTAGTCATATCCCAATGGTCCTAGAAAATACTCTCCATGCATTTCGGTGCTTTGGTACCTAGCTATTGACATACAAACGAATATATCAGGTTATTGACTGGTGATCATGTGGTGTTAATATGAAATCGTTAGGATGTTCTAGGTAAGGCCTTACTTCCAGTATTGTTCGATGCTACGAGGACTTAACCTAGAGCCTATACACCATGGACTTTCAATATCAAGAACCATACCTACTATCCATTAGTTATCCTTAGGAATTCTCTAATAAGTTCACCAACACTATGGCTGTTGAAGCTTTTTAGAAATAGCTGTGCTATTCTCCCTCAAACCTGTGTTTACATCGTCAGTGATACAATATTGACTAAAACAATCGTCTTGTTACCGGACCGTATGCGCCAGGACGAGCTATTTATAGGAAGTTTTTGTTCCCATGATTCGGTCTTGAAAAAAAGTTGTCATTAGTACATTAGTAGTACAAAGAAACTTTTGAATACTTCGCAATGGCAGATAAGAAAGAGAGAATGCTAAGCTTTGGCGTCGAGCTAGAATTTTACATCTGGTGGCGCCTCCGTGACGAGGAATCGACAGCTCGACGACCTAAATACTTTGAGTTACACCCTGGTGGCCCACTCATCGTCGATAACAATAGTACTGTTGAACTGTGTAATCAACTACAGCGAAGGATAAGAGAATTATCCGGTATCTCAACTAAGGCTACAGTTTTGTCAGGATATTCTAAAAAAGAACGACCGACAAGGTTTGATGAGCAATGGGGCCACTTGAGCGAATATGGCCAGTGGAGTGTGAAGGACGAAATATCACTCTTCTCAGTACCACACAGCCTCGAGGTCGCAGGTGAAGGTGTTCCTGGTGGGTGGGCTCCTGTAGAGGTCGTGTCACCGGCACTTTGGAGTACCGCTGAGGGCTTTGATCAAGTCCGTCGAGTGTGCCATTACTTACAAAACACGTATTTTATCTGGCCTCACGAAGAGTGCGGACTTCACATTCACGTTGGGCAGGGAAATAACTGGTTGCCTCTTCAGTCTTTGCGTAAAGTGGCGGCCTTTCTTTATGTAGCTGATCCAATCTTAGCACAGTGTCACCCACAGCACAGGACAGACAACACGTGGTGTCCTAGCCTACGTTTATACTCTAGCGTAAGCGTAGGACTCAAGAGAAGCCATCTTGTAGACACTCCGTCTCAACTCGATGATGACGAAGATGTCCCCATAATCTCCGGGATTGAAACAAAAAAACGAGGATTCCTCAATTCCATACTTTCGCTCTTCCAAAAAGCTAAAGACAAGAATGTCGGAGTAAGGGATGATTTTCCTCCTCGGCCTAGTATTCCAAGCTATGTCCCCAGAAAAACTACCTTAGCGAGCGCCTTCCACTGGGTTTTGCAAGAATTTGAGATTATTGTCGATCCTGAACAATACACGCCAGTCCCGATGATTGAGGCAGTCAATGAGCTCCTCCAGGTACAAAACCGACGAACGATTTCGTCCTTGTTGAAGACTCCATATCGATCAGCTTATTCGTTCAGCAATCTCAGTGGTATTAATCCATATGAGAAGAGGACGATTGAGTTTCGACAGCCAGCCGCCACAATAGAACCTGTTGAAGTCGTCAGCCATGCAAGAATAGCGGTACGTCTTTGCGAATTCGCAGCAAATTGCACACAACAGGACATCGAGAAATTGACTTTAGACTTAAGTATGGCAGAACATGACCCTGGTTGGTTTGATGTCTATGACCTGTTTGGGTGTCTCGGTCTTCGGCCTGAGGCAAGAGTCATACAAGCGTCTCTGGCAAGAAAGATGACTCAATCAGTTCGTGACAGATACTTCGAGGAACGGCCAGCCAAAAAATAACTTCGATTAATACACTAGGTCCCTATTAGAGTAAGTGCCAGGTAAGAATATGTAGTGCAATGGTCATTGTTATGAGTATTTCGTGAAAAGTATGCCTATTCCGTCATGGACATGATGATTCAGTTTAGTGGAGATTGATGAGGTCTATCTAGCCGTGTTGATCATTCAATACTTATCCAGTACAAGGGGATAGGAAAAGCTACGAATTCATAGTCTTGGATATACAAGACCTAGAGCTCAAAATTTTAATAATCTCATTCTTAACTAAACTAGGTACATGTGTATTTACTCTATATACAATTAGTTCCCTTGTGTCTCTTTTACTTCGCAATTCTGGCGGAACAATGGAACAATGTAGTTGTCATTGGACATGTTAGATGAGGAAACACAAAGGCTCTGAAAGGATACATTATAGGCCCTCTGTAATAGTATAACAAGTTCCATAGTCAAAGAAAATTTGTGTCAGATATAAAAATCATTTTGTGGTTGAGCCGTTCTATAGACAGTATTCATAAGTCGACACAGTCACTGTCAACGCTAAGAACCACCACCAATTCACCATGTCGCAAGCAAGATACAGGCAGATTGCAGAAATAGGTGCTATGGGCATTTTCTTCGGTTGCGGACATCGTTTCATTGTGGCTACTGAGAGGACCCCACCCTTGGTCAAAGGTCTTGTAGATCACTTGCGATGTCCCCTCTGCTATGATTCCGTATGTCCAGCATGTCTGGCCCCGTTTTCTGGCGAGTGGGATACTTGCGATTCCTGTTTTCAGTTTTGCGAATTCGAAATCATGGCCAACAAAGCTCTCTCCAAGGGTATTTACAGGATCAAGCTTGAATATGGGATCTTGATGGTCCCCAGTGTTGGTACTGAGTGGACGCAAGTCTTAGATTGGCCTGATTCTCTTTGCTTAGGAATAGGATACGTAGATTACGAGCACGACGTAGACTCCGATGGCGAGATTTACGCTTGTGAGCCTATGAGATTGGAGCTTTTCGGAATCTCGAAGATTGATGAACAAGGAGATTCAGGCATCGTGGAATTGGGCGGTTTGAAAACTGAGATGCAAATAGTCAACGTTGATCAAACTTGATATTACCGCGACTTTATGAAGCAGGAACTAAGGTACCCAGCTGATGGGTATGTTCAATTAGCTCAGGTGAAATTCGTTATCGGCTATTCCAGATCTGCCTGGTCCATGTTCCGAATGAAAAAGCTGTACCACTGAACACCTTTAATGTGAGCAGAGATACTAAGTTTCTCGTCGACGGTGTGGATTCCCTCCAGACCCTCGGACTCTGGGTCCCAACCAGGACCGTAACGGAAAATGTGTCTTGTCAAATCCCAATAATACCTTGTGTCAGTATTTCCAGTAGTCAGTCCTGGTGCCACGAGGAGTGTCTCCCCATACACGGCTCGTGCAGTCCCTGACAGTATGCTGTATGGAGTCACACCGTCGACAGAAGTTGGTGTGACTGGAGCAGTTTCTAGCATCTGGCGCGTACGGAGAGTAATGGACCGTGGAGTTTCCGGCTCATCGGTAAACGCATTTACAGTAAGATTATATGTGTTAGCAACTTGTTGGGCCAATTTCGTCAATTTCGCCTGAACGTCAGCTGGACGTTCGCCAATATTGACCCGGTGGTTAACAATAACTGTGACCCGTTCAGGTAGTGCATTGGACTTGACACCTCCACTAATTACATCGGGTGCCACTTCAGCAATATGAATTAGTAACGCCTCCTATGATATATATTTCAAGGGATTTACTACTTTGAAGTCGCCACTCCCGGAATTCTTCATGGGGGGGAAGGGGTAGAGAAGATGAAATGGTACGTACCTGATGTTGTAAAGAGATATTTGACAGCATCACTTATCTTAGCTGCTTCCAGGGCCAGTTTATCCTTCTTGGAGCAGGTCTGGCTAGCATGCGAGCGAAGCAACTTCTTAAGTTTGCTTGGGAACTCTGAGCTATGAGCAGCACCGCACTGAAGAAGACCAAGGAAGGGATTGTCAGAGTATAGTCTTGGTTCGTAGGGATTCGCCTCAATTAGTGAGATCAATTCAGAAGTGACTCCTATCCCGTTGTGGGCCGGGGGGATAGAAGAATGACCGCCTGGCATACGGATAATAATCTCAGCATCGATGTAGCCCTTTTCGCCAACGGCGGGGAGGGCAAAGGTAGAGCCCCAGACAGTCGATCCACCAGATCCCTCATCAACAATGACTGCCGCGCCATCCTTCCCATAGCGGCTAATCAATACTTCGGCAAGGCTCCCGGCGCCCTCCGCTCCCGAGATCTCTTCGTCAAACCCAAAAGACAGGATCAAAGTTCTTGTTGGCTGGTAGCCAGCATCTATGAGTAGCTCGACGGCCTCCATAATTCCAACAAGATTATTCTTGCAGTCGGAAGAGCCCCGTCCCCAGATGAAACGGCCATCGAAAAAGCCGCTGTACGGAGGGTGTGTCCATTGACCGATTGTGGATTCCGCGACAGGCACTACATCTTGGTGAGCCATGAAGACGGTGGGTTTGAGCTTCTGATTAGATCCTTGCCAAGTGAACAGCAGGCCATGTGTATTGACTTTTTCAAGAGTTAAAGTGCTATGGGTGAGTGGGAACGTCTTCTCCAGGTAGGCAGCGACGTCGAACATCGTATCCCATCTTCTATCTTCTCCGATAGGGCCTAGGTCGTCATAAGATTCCGAAGGGATCTGGATTGCGCCGGCCATGCGAGCTACTGTTTCATTTAGAAATTTGGGCGAGGTGATGTACTCGTCCATCTTAGAAAGTACAGGGTTTCCCTCGGGGAAAAGAGGCTCAACCTGCGGGCATTTCGCCGAGATCACCAATTCGTCGCTCTTCAAGCGGGGGGCAATGAAGATATCGAACACGGAGATTTTGAGGAGTAAACAGACAGCCACGATCTGTGCCAGCGATGCCCATAATGGCCTCTGTCGAGAAGCCGAAGCCGAAGCCGAAGCCGTTGCCTGCGGATGAGGCAGAAGTTGCCCCTTTTCGTACATTTTGAATATGTTCTCAGTTAAAAAATTAAAAAATCTGAGCGAGGAATAAGAACAAAAGGTAAAAATCAAATCAACTCGAAGACTAGGTATCTACTAGTAGTACTAGTAGGCCTTGTCCTCCCCCCTGAAACGCTACTCCGATATCCGACGTCCCCTTATCCTTATCATCGATAACTAATAAGAACTTTGAAGCAATTATCGGGCACTTCCATCCACACTTGTACTAATTAGGAAGCTCGGAATTGCACCATAGTTGGAGAAGATCAGCGCTACCCCGCCATAGCTGTATCGGAATAGTCAGCACGTTTTGGTAGAATTCCGATATCCACGGAATGGATATACGTACCCAGTAACCTAGCCACGAGTGCTGTACACTAGTGTACGAAGTACTAGACTGGTAGGCTCCCCCCCACGAATTATTTCGATGCAAGCAATATTTTCGAACATCACGTGGCACCTTCATACTCTACCTACGGTTGGCGAAACTCTTAAAAAGCCCCTAATTACTCTTTATTTTTACGCATTTGTACGCCGAGAACTTTGTAACCATAAACTGTTGGCAAAATATCGTTGGGCGCGGAGAATCGTCATTTTCAGGGCTAATTATGCTGTACACGCCGCACACCACAGAAAACGGCTCATGTTATATGGTCAACTACCGGTATAGTGATGATGTTAAGGCTCATTCTCGGTCTGTTCTCGGTGAGGCGCACAACCTTGGAAGTCTTTTACTGAATAGTAAAATATTTGGATGCATTAGAAATGCAGCACAGTGAGACACCATCAATTTGCCGATACCAATTGTGCGCTTTGAAGAAGTCTTTGAAGTTTATGAGAAATGATCGGCCATGGCTCAATTGAGCTAGCCGTCATAAGCGATTGTCAAGCATACCATGTAATAGGAAGCTCGCCTATCTCATGATAGTGGAGATATTGCCACGACAGTTACGGCATACTCGGGTTGCTAAGATGCGGCCCGAGGCTATAGATTGCCGTCGGCACCGTAGACGTCTTAGAGAAATTAGTCATATTATACACTCGAATATAGCTAACAGCAGATACTGGCAGACTGGCAGACTGGATAGGTTACGCTGGACAAATTTGATCTGGGTCTATTACTAGGTATTACCTGGTAGCCTTGCAATGTGATGTATCATTTCTGCCACGTTCCGCACGGGTGTGGATGTCACAATTGGGGGCAATTGGCCAGGCACCTTGAACTTGCCCGCATGTACGTCACATTCAACCCATGCCAATGCCAATCCATCAATCCATGGAGAGGGTCGCTGTGCACAGACCGGTAAGCCTTACACAACAACTAAAAGAGCTCTACCGTGATTCGTTCAGCCGATCATACGTATCAACCCGTCCGATATTTTGGGAAAATACCCTGTGGTCTATGGTCCTGCCCTTCCAACGGCATCCTAACCCTGTAATTTCTTGTAATATTGCCGGTTCCTAACGCGCGGGACACTACATACAAACAGCCCTATAATAATGTCAGAATGCGTGAGGGGTAGCTATAAAATTCGTCTCTTTTTCATTTTCTAGTATCTGCCCTGTCAGTTTGTATATTACCAGGTTCCCGTATCCGTCATCACACGCATATCGCGTACACTTTGCATTGTCTGTCACATCCTCAAATACACTACCTAGTAAACTAACACAAAACTATTATCATACTCTTATAGCCATTGTCATATAATATTGCAGTTTTCTTTTAAGTGCTTACGGTTCTTGCCCCCGGCCTGCGAACCGGCGGGGCGGCACACACACATCACAACGTCCGCAGCCAATCATGACCAGTCCGGACCTACTAGCATACTCTTCATGGGACACACCACTCGGAATTTAATCCAATAAGATTCAAAAGATCTTATAGACAGTGCTCGTTCAGGTTCTTTATTACACACACTTCCAAGATGGCGGCTGAATAGTATCTCGTTGGAACGACAGCTGAAAACCGGCGTCGTTGTTTTTCGCGAAAAATTATCTCGGCGTCCATCGTGACCAAGCCTGAACCCGCGTCAACCGCAAACTTTGGCTCTGGTACATGGGTCAACGAATGCAATATATCCAATTCTGGTTAGCATCGCAGGCTAATCCCGTTCGTGATGGGGCGGTAAGCGAAAGCCTACAAGTGCAAACAATCGTCTTGTTCATCGCATCCCAAAATGGTAGAATCCTTCCCTGGCTGCATTTCAAGCATCTATTTACATAGTTACCCCGAAAGTGTCATTACTAATAAGCTTCATCTGCAACTTGCGAGCCAACAAGTCCCACAGTGACTAGGGTGCTAGATTAGGATATGAAGACTGGCATAAATTCCAACATCGCACGTGTCTTGGCAGGACGCGTCCCAGTATAGAACTTGAACGGCTCCCTATTAGAAACTTGCCTCGAACTAGGAAGCTATCAAGACCTCTAGTTGATCAATGGAGTGATTTGTACACGCCAAAAGATACACGTATGACGCTAAAAGGACTACAAGGACCCAGATGAAGGAATATCGTCCGTTGCTTTCAGCCTATGGAATAGCCCTTGCCTTGCAGCTTGCAGTTTCTCTCCACTACCTTGCAGACTGTCCCTATACTAAACGTTGTTGGAACAGAATTCTTCCCTCTACTGCATACAGCAGTAGTGACATTTGGGAAATAGTGGCAAGCTTCTCAGAGGGTTTTAGAAGCACCACGGCGGATTTCTCCTCGAAAAGAATTCCCTTCTTCCGATAGCCTAATTCTAGTCTATGTGACCCCCAACCTCGTAGTACAAGAACTTTTGTCATGTTCTCCCCCGTCCGTGGTATCCGGTTGCACGAGAAACAGTTTGCATTGTCATACGTAGGTACCGTCATACGTTCATTGGCTAATATTCGTCAAATGTGGAAAGTGACTATGGTTGCATGCATATTGCAGACGTTATACACCTAGCTAGGATTACACCACGCGGAAAGACCCCTGTATACTAAATCCGTGGGGCTTTCATGGACGTTACGATTTCTATAGAGACGTTGACCTAGTATCCCTAGAGCATAACATCGACGCTAGACTGGGGCTCTGGGTCCTACGACAATCGATAACTCTGTTGGTACTAACCGAAGTCTTATTAGTATCTCATATGATCTGTGATAGTAGGCATTGCTGTTACATGGGGGCGGGGCTTACGTATTTTCCCTAACAATCATGTCCACGAAGTATGGACATAATAGAGAGGGATATCCCACGTTTCCAGATGGTAACTCGAGCTCTCGAGTCTTTGGCATAAACCTGTATACTACTCTTCTTCGAAGCTAATACCACTTTTTATACCCTACCCTTTATACCCTTATACCCATGATAGTAAACTGGTAGCCAATATGTCTTATAGTGAAGATCGAGATATCCTCGCAGCTCTTAGTCAAGATGCCTCCATGCCCATTGCCATTGTGGGCATCTCGGGCAGGTTTCCCGGCGATGCCACGAGTCCAGGCAAGCTTTGGGACTTGGTAACTGCGAAGAAGAGCGCGCGAACCGAAGTCCCAGAGAACCGCTATAACATAGATGCATTCTATCATCCTAGCGCCGACCACCAAGGCAGCACAAGCTCTAGGAGTGGTCACTTTTTAAAAGATGATGTTTCAGCCTTCGATGCCCCTTTCTTCAAGATAACGGCGCAAGAAGCCCATGCTATGGATCCTCAACAAAGAATGGCACTGGAGCTATCTTACGAGGCCCTAGAATCTGGTAAGCAACCGAGTTAACATGAGCACGTTGAATAGACTATTGACAAATCATAGCTGGTACTAGGATCGAAGATATTTCGGGCTCAGCAATGGGTTGTTACATGGCTTGTTGTGTTAGAGATTATGCTGCTATCCGAGCCATTGATCCAGATGACTACCCGTTAGTATATTGCTTTAACCCACTTCATGCATTCCAGGATCATACTAATAAAAACTTAGTCGATATGAAGCCAATGGCAGCATGGGTACTGCTATGATTGCTAATAGGATATCTTGGTATTTCGATATCAAGGGACCTAGCATCAGTTTAGATACCGCTTGCTCTTCGTCCCTCGTAGCGTTGCACCTGGCTTGCCAAAGCATCCGTACAGGAGAGACTAAGGCGGTAAGCCGTTGCAAGTTTCATCTTCCCGTCACGTTTTGCTAACCATTCTAGGCTCTTGTTGGTGCTACAAATTTGATTTTAATGCCTCATACATCAAATCACTTAAGCACTCTAAGCTTTTTGAGCCCAGATGGAAAGTCGATGGCATTTGACCATAGAGCAAATGGATAGTATGTATCTCATTATCCCTTATTCCGTTGATTCGGAATGCTTAGTCATCATGTGTCACCTTCGCCCCCTGGACATTTTGGATGGCCGCAAATAAAATGACTAACCAGCAACTTATAGTTCCCGAGGAGAAGGAGTTTCAGTTATAGTAGTCAAATCCTTAGCCGATGCTCTTAGGGACCGAGATGTTATTCGTGCGGTTATTAGGGGTACATCGGTTACACAAGACGGAAGAACGCCAGGTCAGTCTGCTTACATAATATTAGGATCTATAGAAGGCATTGATCTGACATTTGGATAGGAATTAATCTTCCTTCTTCTGAGGCCCAAGAAGCTTTAATCAGAGCAGCATATGCTAATGCTGGGTTGAGCCCTGCTCAAACTGGATTTTTCGAGGCACATGGGCCCGGTACACCCGCTGGAGATCCGTTAGAAGCATCTGCAATAGGAGCTGTTTTCGGGGAAACTCGAAAGCCCAATGACCCATTATACATCGGCTCTGTGAAGTCAAACATAGGACATTTGGAAGCTGGCGCTGGTATAGCCGGTCTCGTGAAATCGATATATGCTCTCGAAAAGGGGCAAATCCCCCCGAACATCTGGTTCGAGAAAGCAAACCCCAAACTCGAGTTAGAGAAATGGAACCTGGCAGTAAGTTCCCACGGCCTCTAAACTAGAACACTTCTAACACAATGTCTTTCAGGTCCCTACAGAACTCCTGCCATGGCCTACAGATGGACTACGAAGAGCTAGCATCAACTCATTTGGGTACGGTGGGACTAACGCTCACTGTATCCTAGATGACGCTTTCCACTACCTCCAGGATCGCGGGCTTGCCGGGCGGCACAACACGGCAACCTCGGTTCCTGGTCGTAGAATAGAACGTGTGACAAGCGGGCTAATGTCGCCCGTAACTGACACTTCGTTCATGAGCTCAGATGGCGGTTCCGATAACGCCAGTGTAAACGGAAGATCATCTTCTGTTTCCGAGTTCAGCGACTTTGATGAAAGTCCAGCCACTCCTCAACTACTTGTCTGGTCTTCACATGAGCAGAGCGGAATCAGTCGTACTGCTACGAGCTTGCAGTCATATCTGAGAGAGCAACCAAAGTCGCCGGTATACGAGCTTACATTCTTGAAGCGACTAGCGTACACGCTCTCTGCCCGGCGCAGCAAGCTCTCGTGGTCGTCGTTTATCGTAGCCTCCAGTGTGGAAGAAGCGATCAAAGCTCTCGACATCGCAAACAAGCCCTTGAGACCAACCCAGAACCTGTCTGCCCTATTTGTGTTCACTGGCCAAGGTGCACAATGGTTCGGAATGGGCCGCGAGCTACGCGCTTACAGGACCTACAACAACAGCTTGATAGAGGCAACGGCTCATCTCAAGTCACTAGGGTGCGAGTGGGATCTTCTAGAAGAGCTCGAGGCTTCGGAAAAAGAGTCGCGCGTCAACGAGCCCCAGATCAGCCAGCCTGCGTGCACTGCAATTCAAGTCGCGTTGGTAGATCTCCTCAAGGAGTGGGGGATACTCCCATCCATCACCGTTGGTCACTCTAGTGGTGAGATAGGAGCTGCCTACGCAAAGGGGGCTGTTTCGCGTCAGTCTGCCTGGACAATTGCGTATCATAGAGGTCGGCTATCAGCAGGGCTGTCAACACCGGGAGCCATGCTTGCCGCTGCAATGGGCGAAGATGAAGCTCGAACCTATGTTGACAAGATTTCCACAACCCCGAAGCCAGTAGTTGCTTGCATCAACAGTCCCAAGAGCGTCACTATATCTGGTAGTGTAGATGCCATCAACGAGGTTGAGAAGCTGATAGGCACTCAGGCTTGGTGCAGAAAACTTCTCGTCAAGACAGCATATCACAGCCCCTTCATGCAGGAACTCGCCGCACCGTATCTTCAGTCCCTCGAAGGCATACAGGCAGACGAAAGTAGAAGCACGGGAGTTCGAATGTTCTCATCCGTAACCGGACAGGAAATCAGCGATGAAGCATTGAGATCGCCCCAGTATTGGGTAGACAACATGGTCTGCTCCGTCAAGTTCGATCGTGCAGTAAAGGCTATTCTGGGTTGCCCGGATTTCGCCGAGAAGTCGATCGTGATGGTAGAGATCGGCCCCCATGGGGCATTGCAAGGACCAATTAAGCAAATCCTGCAAGCACAAGAGGGAAAGAAGCAGGACGTCCATGCGCTCAGTCTCTTGATCCGAAAACAAGACGCGATCCACACCACCCTCACCGCCGTCGGTTCTCTGTATCAGAGAGGATTTTCGGTTGACGTCACCAAAGCGAATCACCTCAACCCCACAGAGGAGCTCCCTACCCACTTGGTAGACCTGCCACCATTTGCGTGGAACCACAACTCCAAATATTGGTACGAGACAGCCCTATCAGCGGCCTACCGGAATCGCAAGTTGCCAAAACACGACCTTCTCGGCGTGCGATACGAGTTTTCCAATGACAACGAGCCTTGCTGGCGCAACTACCTCCGCATCTCGGAGATCCCCTGGCTTAGGCATTACATGGTTCAGGGCAAGCCGATCCTATCCTTTTCGAGTGTGCTGGCAATGGTGATCGAGGCCGTTCGCCAGACCTCCGAGCCCGCTAAGACGATAGAAGCTTTCCAGTTACGAGATGTTTTCCCCGGAGCCCCCCTTGTTCTAAGCGAAGCCGAGGACAGCCCCGTCGAGACTAAGCTGCAATTACGTCCTTGGCGATTGGCTTCGAGATCTTTGACAACATATTGGAAGGAGTTTGCTCTATCTAGCCGTAATCGTGAAGGCGAATGGACTCAACATAGCACGGGTCTGATCAAGCTCAAATATGCCGTCGAAGAGAAGTCCGCAGGTTTTGCTGACGAAGATGCCTCGATCGCCGAGAGTTATCGCGCTGAATACTTGCGCATAGACGGCCTTCCATTGGAGAACCGTAGCACGGCGGACTTTTACGAGAAGGTAAGTCGAAAACAGGGTCTCTTTCCGAATCTAGCTAACAGGAAAATAGTTCGCCAAACTGGGAATGCAATGGGGCTCTACGTATCAAACATTAGTAGGTTCACGAACTGGAGGCACAGTCATCAGCAGCACGATAGAGATCCCCGACACGAAGTCGCTTATGCCCAAAAATGTCGAGTCGCAGCACATTATCCACCCGACAACACTTGATAGCGCTTTTCAGATGCTGATGGCTTGCGATGGAGTATTCAAACCTACTGTCGCGAAATACATCGAGCGAATCCAGATTTCAGCCAAGCTACCTACTTTGGAAGGCACTCGTCTCAGGGGTTTCGCTGATATCAAGGAGAGACGTTTCGATGGAACCAGTGGCACAGTCGTTATCTCCGACGAGAAATGGGAAGAGCCGCTGATCATTTTTGAAGGCTTAAAGTCGACAGATCTCACTGCTGAGGCGGACCCCGCTCAGGACGCCGAGAATCAGATCCAGGCTCTGAAAAAGCTGGGAGCTTACGCGACCTGGGATGTCGACGTAGAAAACTCGACTGACGCTACCGTAGAGCTTCTCAAGAAGACATGTGCTAGCACGCCACAGACGGACTACTCGGTAGTCTATGATTTAGAATGGGCCGCGTATATTGTGTGCAAGAGAGCCATCTTCCGTTTCACGTTGGGAGATCTTGAGAAAATGGCGCCTCACTACCGGGTCTACTACAACTACATGAAGTGGCAATGCGAACTCGCCGACGCAGGAAAGTTGCCTTGTCAGTCTCCCGAATGGATATCTGCGAGTGAGGCCGTTGAGAACGAGGTCTTGGCGCGAGTGTCTAAGGCAAGCCTTGAAGGCGAGATGATGTGTCGCATCAACGACAATATCTCCAGCATGATGCTAGGTGAGGTAGAAGCATGGGAAGTTATGAGCCGCGATAACCTGCTCAACAACATGTACCGCTACGGTCTCTCAGATGAACGCACTCCTGCTATCCAGTGTGAGTATATCAAGCGTCTATCACACAAGAGACCACTCCGTATCCTTGAGGTAGGTGCTGGAACGGGAAGTGCTACGAGCCGAATCCTTTCTAGCCTTGGACCAAATTTCGCAGGACGGTTGCAGAAGTATACATATACAGACATTAGTGGTGTCTTTTTCGAAGCAGCTAGCGAAGAGTTCAAGGACTATAGCGCCATGATGGACTTCAAGGTGTTAGATATTGAGAAAGATCCATCGCAACAGGGACTAGAAGAAGGATCTTATGACCTTGTGATTGCCTTCCAGGTTCTTCACGCGACATCGTCTATTGGTACGACCCTAGCGAATTGTAAGAAACTACTCAAGCCAGGTGGACATCTTATTGTTACGGAACTAACAAACAAGATCGCGAGACGATCTGTTGTATTCGGCGTCCTCTCTGGCTGGTGGTTAGGTGAGGATGACGGGCGACAATGGGGTCCTGAGCTTTCAGAAAAGCAATGGGATACTCGACTACGCGCTCAGGGATTCGGGGGTGTCGATTGGTGCTTCCGCGATCGCGAGGATGCTGGACATTCCTCCTCGATCATGGCTGCGAGTGTCCCTTACGAGACCAAAGACGAATTGCCAAACAAGGTAGTAATTGTCACATCGCCGACACAAACCACCCAGTCGAAGTTGATGATCTATGAACTATCAAGTAGACTCGCTGCCGATGGCGCCTTTGTCAAGCAGACGGCTCTACTTGACATTACCAAAGCTGACTTAACCGGGACGCAATGCATCGCAACCTTCGAACTCGAGAAGCCTCTCCTAAGTTCAATCAAGGCGGATGAATATGATGCTCTAAAGCACATGGTCCTCCACTCCGAAGGGACTCTATGGCTGACCAATGGTGGCACATCCATAGATACGCGAAATCCGGAACTTAACATGATCGCAGGATTTGCGCGAACGATCCGCGGCGAAGCCCCAGAAGTTAAGTTCACGACATTAGACCTTGACCCAGATGTCCCCTTCGACCAGCCGCAAGTAGCCGAGACGATATTAAGGGTCCTCCGTCTCCAAAGTGAAGAGCACAATGCTGATCATGAGTTTGCTGTGCGGAAGGGGGCTCTAAACATCCTACGGATAAGCCCCGACGAGACCCTCAGCAGGATATTGAGTCCAGATGAGCACCGCGAAGATCGGTTGACGATGCAGCCAATTAAACAGCCTGGTCGACCACTAAAACTTGACCTTAAAGCTACAGGCGAACTCGATAGTTTCTACTTTAATGATGATGACGACTACTCCAATCCTCTAGGAGATCTAGAAGTAGAAATCGAGGTTAAGGCCGTCGGTCTCGATCCGTACGATATGGCTGTCGTATTAGGTCAACTGTGGGACCCTAACCTCGGCCTCGAATGCAGCGGCGTCGTAACCAGAATTGGCAAAGCTGTCACGGAGTTTAGCGTAGGAGATCGGGTAGCGACTTGTGCAATGGGCTGGTACAAGACTTTCATCCGCAATACACAAGACATGTTCCAGAGGTTACCCAACAAAATGTCCTTCGAAGAGGGCGCAACTATGATGATCTCCTACGGAACCGCAGTCTACAGCATATCCAACGTTGCTAGGCTCCAACCAGGGGAGACGATTCTAATTCACTCGGCAGCAGATTGCTTAGGCCAAGCCGCTGTTAGTGCAGCCCAGTATGTCCACGCTGAGATCATCGCCACGGTCTCTTCGGAAGCGGAGAAGCAATTCCTCGTCGAGAATTATCACATCCCAGCAGACCACATCTTCAGCAACAAAGACAACGGTTTTGTGCAAGGCATCAAGCGTATAACGAATGGTCTAGGCGCCTCGGTCATTCTAAATTCGTTGACTGGTGAGTTGCTAAGAGAAACTTGGCATTGCATTGCGCCATTCGGTCGATTCATCGAGCTCGGAATGAAAGATATTAGTAAGCAAACGATTCCAAAAACAATGATATCCCAATGTTGCATGACTGACATTACAAAATAGGGAGCAACACTGGTCTGGATATGGTGCCTTTTGCCAACAACGCGATTTTCGCTGGTGTAAATTTGTTGACCATGTACCGAACGAATCGCCCGCTATTCAGCAAAGTAATGGCCGATACCTTCCGATGTTACAAGCAAGGCATCATCAAGCTTGTGAAGCCGCTGCATGTTTTCAAGTTCTCCGAAATTTCGGAGGCATTTAGAATGCTACAGGCCAGGAAACACGGAGGTAAGGTCGTTCTTCAAGTCGTCGACAATGACAAAGTGCCGGTGGGTTAAACCTGAAAAGACGATTTCTTGGTATCAAGTGCTAATAAAAACGCAGACAACGCATCCAAAGCCTGTAGAAGTTCAACTTCGCCCTGATGCTACTTATATCATCCCAGGTGGAATGGGAGGTCTCGGTCGATCGTTGATGAGGTGGATGGCCGCGAAAGGAGCGCGCAATCTAGTCGCTACGTCTCGATCCGGCGCCAAGGATCCCCGAGCTCAGCAGCTGCTCAAGGACCTCGCTGAACTTGGTGTCAAGGCCAAAGCATTTGCAGCGGATGTCGGCTCCGAAGAGCAGTGCCAAGCTGTTCTTCAAGAAATAGCGAGGGAGGGCTTCCCGCCAATCCGCGGTACAATAATCATGGCCATGAACGTCTCGGTAAGAATGAGCTAGAACGATATTTTGTCGAAATAACTGCTAATATGGAATCAAGGATTCAATGTTCGAGACTATGAGATACGACGCTTGGTGGGCAGCATTGAGGCCTAAGTATAAGGTGACATGGAATATGCACAGCATGTTGCCCAAGGACCTCGATTTCTTCATTACTATGTCGTCGGCAGCGGGACAAATCGGCTCAATTGCGCAGAGCAACTACAATGCCGGTAAGTAATCCGTATTAACAGAGACGAGACCAAGACGATACTAACAGGGAAAAGGAAACACCTACCAAGACGCTGTAGTACACTACCGCCGTGCTCAAGGCTTGAAAGCAACTAGCATTGACCTCGGCTGGATGGGTGAGATCGGATTCGTCTCCGAGCAAGGAAAGATACCAGAAATTGTGCGCGCTGGCGCGCCTCAACTTAAGGCGAAGCAATTCCTTGCGGTAGTTGAGGCCGCGATGGCAGGCGAGGTTCAAGCACAACCAGTTCTTGGTCTCGCTAGCGGCGGCTTGGTCAAAGCCAACGGCGATGACGACCCATATTGGTTCTCAGACGCACGTTTTGCTCCGCTCAGCACGTATGATACGCAATTACAGAGTGTTACCGGTTCGAAGGACCGTGCGAAGACCGTGGCGGCGACGGATTTCGCGAGTATATTAGGAGCCGCGCCGAGCTTAGACGACGCGAAGGGTACCGTCTGCTCGGCCTTAATGGGGAAGCTCGCGAAGAGCTTGATGATGGAGCTTGAGGATTTGGATAGTGCCCGACCGATCAACACATACGGAGTGGACAGTCTTGTGGCTGTCGATATTAGGGCCTGGGCGTTGAAGGAGTTGCAGAGCGTGATACATGTTTCTGAGATTTTACGTAGTGTTCCAATGGTGGAGTTGGCTGGCCTCATAGCGTCAAAGTCGAAGCTATTGCCAGAGACGCTGCGGGGCAGTCCGTCTTAGGAATGGAGGGCTTCTAATGGACATGGTTGTAGGGGTACGATTTACGAAGTAATACGGTGTCTCATGGTTCAGATGAGGATATTTTCCAAGGAGTTGGCTGTTCTCTATACCTAGTATCTATTGGTTAGAATAGATTTCATGAGATAGAATAACGAATTTACTTGCCAGTTCATTTCAATTGAGATAAGATATTGATAACTTCATCAGCATCAATGTCTTCTGATTCCGTATTCGAGAGACAGGCTGAGTGGACAAAAGTTGATTTGCCCCTCTCACTTAACTTCAACCGCTGTGAAAGCTCTGCTACATTGTATTTTCGGATACCACCGCCGACAATAATCTCGATACCGAGAGTTTCTGCTTTCGTGATGATATTGTCTAGCATAGCAATATTATCAGCCGCACGGCCAACGCCACCTGATGTGAGTATGGCATTGAAACCACAGGCTGCTAGGTGGTTAAGTCCGGTCTTCCATGCGTAGCGGGAATCAATGTCAGATCCGTCGTCATCGCAGCTCACTATCTCGTCGAAGGCGCGATGGAAAACAACTTTAAGAGGGCGAGCTATTCCAACAAGATGGGAACATCGATCCTTGTCGACCCAACACCTATCTTCCTCAACCCAACACTGGTCATTCCGCGGGGAATCTTCTTTCAGTATCCCAAAAACGAATCCGTCGCCGCGTTCTTCGTTGAGTAAGCCTGATTCTTTGAATCTTCGAATGTCGGCCTCCATTTGTTTAAACTCCTCTTCAGAGTAAATGAAATCACGAGTATCTTTCTGAGGTAGTGGACCTCGAGGTCTTATCATGATGCGCACAGGAATCGGGAGATGTGCCACGCGTTGGAGGTCGTCAAGTGAAGGGGTTAGGCCTCCATCGGGATACGAACCCTTCGCGTTCAGCTCGATACGCGACGCACCTAGCTCAACTGCCTTCAACGCAGCATCCGCGCCAAATACGGGTATCTCAAGGCCGACTCCCATAGTTGAATTCTTGAATTGTCAAGAGGCGTTTTGTATTCACTGACAATGTTGTCTTGGGAAAGAAATATTTTGTTTACAGAGGAGGAAAGAGAAGCTAAGCCGGTAGGAAGGTAAGAAAGCTTAACCTTATAGCTTATGAGGGTAGAATGCGCCATTTTAGCGAGTGGTAACCCCTACTATCGATAACTACCCCAAGCTGTCCAGGGCGTTTACAGCTTAAATTACCTACTAGTAGTACTAATAGTAGGGTAGGCCAAGTAGGCCCGGGTAGCCGTGTCTTCTCCAAAGTCAGATCACGTTTTTTCACGAAGTCAACATCATTCTAGATTTTTTTTTGTTGTTTATTAGTAGTGCAAACGCGAACTATCAGGTACTATATTCGGTATTTTTTTCTACGAATAACGTATTTCTATATATCACCAACTCTCACAGATCCCTCATCTAATCAGCTCCCTTCAGTTGGGCGGGGTTCTCAGTAAATCACCGGGAGCTTAGCGCCATGACGGCACGTATGGATTAGTTGTCAGGACTCAAACCAGTGGAGTACTGACTTCCGTCTATGTCACCATAGTTGGTATCGTCAATATCTCCGGTCCATCTCGTAGACTGTCAGTCACGAAACTCTCGGTAAGTCATGAAATGAACGTCCGTGTCTTGCCTGATTTCACCTTCCTCGGATCCTTCCACGTTGCCATCGTCTATATAGTCGATGTAAGACCCGTCATTCTCGTTTCCGTTCTCATTCTCGTTGTCCTCTACAAAAAGGCCACTCTCTTCCGACTGGTTGCTGGGAGCCTGAGGCAGACCGGGAGATAGAGACTGGAACGATGAGTACGTGCTAGACATCGCGTTAGGGCTAGCAACATCTCTAAATTGATAGTTCGAGGAATTTTCATTTCGTGCGTGTAGCCCACTATCGAACGAGGTCAGACTAGAGTCGCGACCAAGAGTAGCTACTTGGGAAAAGGTATCTGAGGAAAGGGGGCCCGTCTCATTCAATAAGGCTTCCAAGTCCAAATTCTGGGAATACTGATTCTGAGCTGTGGTTGCGGTGGGGCTTGTCTGAGGCATGGGCAGTATTGAAGAAGGTGGATTTAGAATAGCAGAGCGTCTTCCCAATTCAAAGCCCCAGGCAACCGCGTTGAAATTGTTGGGACTGGGTGCGGACGTCAGTGGAGTCCGTAATTGGTGGGTTTGATGGTATATCGGAGTACCATAGGAAGACGCGAACGGTGGGCTCGCTATGTCCCAACCTCCCGAGACGTCTAGTTCGTTGGAGTAAAGTGAAGAATCATAAGAGGTCGCCAACGGCGAGTGCGACAACATGGAAGTAGCTGGTGTAGCAAGGGAAGTAGGAAGAAGGGGTCGCAGACGGCGAAGCGGTTGGGGAGGTGACCGAGCCGAAGTTTCCCTATAACGCCTATGCTCAGACAGACCCGGATGAGGCGATCGAAGCGAGCGCGGGTCAGGCAAGTTCATCTCGCGAATAGACGGGAGCGACGCATCGTCGGAAGGTGTGTCATCTTCTCTGTCATATCGCTCATCTGCCGTGCTACCGACAGGACTCTGAGACCAACGCCCGCTACGAACACGGTACCTTCGCTCTCGACGAGGTCGAGGTGCCATAGGGTTGCTCACTTGACGGTTAGGGCCTACAGTTACTTGTTAGTCTAGACTTTCGCAAGAATGAGAGGTAATCTGTGGTTACATACCAAGTTTTCGCAGATATTCGTTGACGTACATCGCTGCGTTGGGCGACCTACGTTCACCTTCAATGTTCTGAAAGTAATGCTCGACTGATCCAAGCCCTATTAGCGGCGTTCGAGAGGAACGAACCCTTGAATTGCAGAAAATTGGGATTTCGATTAGGTGGGCGCATACGGGATGGGGATTACTTACATAACATAGTACTAGTGTACTGACGGCGAACATGGTTATGCCGTTCCATGAAACGGTACATATCGATGGCAAGTTGATCCCATGTCTTCTCATGATTGGCTCTGTCAATGCCAGCTCGCTTCGAGGAGTAGGCGACGGCGGTCCTCCAGAAGTACCTCTCCTCGAAGTCAGACCAGACTCTACCAACCATCGTAATGATTGATGATAAAGACTGATAGATAGAATGCAACTAGTAATTCTTGACAGGTATACCTACTAGTGATGATTGAGACTTGAATATCTCAAGATAAGTAGGCAGTCAAGATACCTAATAGAAATGTAGAAAGAGCGAAGGGTGAGGATGAATAAGTGAACTTGGTAGGAGAGAGGAAGCTTTGAAGGATAGAAAGTCCACTTAGGTGTTTAAATAGATTAACTAGTGACCTCAAATGCAAATTCCGCCTCAATGCCAAGCATGAATTAGATCACTCTTTCCAATGGTGAGGAGTCATGGAAGATTAGGTATTATATAGACATCAGACGGTCGATGAGTAGGATATACTAGGGCCTAGAACCACCTTTGCATTATATCGTTACATAGTGGGAATAACCTAGCAGATAAAAATTCGATATGACTAGCTCATTCATCCAATGCCACCATCATCATTACCCCCGTCTGGCACAAAGTCACTTCCTTCGATCGAACTCAGCAGCACCTGGGGCCAATGGTGGTGTCTTTACGTAAAATTACAAGGCACAGTATGGTCTGCAATAGAAACACGTTTTGAACTGTACAGGCCCGTACTGACGGGGATCCTCGTGAACCATAGCACAGTTGAGGGCAAGTACAGGGGCTGGTTGCGTGCGGTTATGCGGGTCTAAGTGGTGACAGTACCTAGAGTTATGGTGTTGAGACTAGCAGCTACATATCCCTTAATGCGAACAAACGTTCTTTCTCGTCCGTAGTTAAAGAAATTTCCCAAGTTCATTAGGCAGCCAAGTCGATCCACTCAACCGCACGTATGATAAGCTTAAATTCTCACCGGGGAAAACGATTGGTATCTGGATCTGAAGTTGGACAGTGAATTCCCATTTCTTGCTGCTGACATGCATGCAGCAATGGATCCCCAGGAAGGAGCAATTTCATTAGCAAGAGCGAGTTCATTACTGTAGGTATGCATATGCTATCCATTGATGGTCGTCTGTACCAAGGGCCAGGTGGATACTTATGAACATACCAATACAATCCCTATTGCATATTTTCAAATAGAATTGCTATCTTGGCAAGTTACTTCTACCGTTCAATTCATTTGGTATGACGTAATGGATCATGCAAATGAGTTGGGTTTGAGAATCTGAGCGAGATAGGTGTTAGTGTCTCAAACTTGGAAGAGGTCTTGGAGATAATTATAGTATGTATAGGTACGTAGTAGGCTAGATGTGGGTGAATTGTTCGAAAATTGTTGATAATCCTTTACAGCTGTGTAGGTACCAACATACTATGTATGTTATCACTGCTCGAGCGAGGATTCTTGAGAAATGACTACATACGCATGGGTGTGTTGTAAATTCAAATTTCATGTCTACCGAGAATCAAACAATTCTTTGTAAAAACCGTGATATGGGATCATAATCATATTACTAACAACTAAGCTTGACCTACTTTACTGGGTGTATTCTCAGTAGGTAGGTATCTATAATTCATTCATGGCAAACATAGGTAGCCAGCTCGTCACTTCAGTACCTAGTACATATCTAATGAAAGAAAATCGTGCTAAAAAACCTCTGATCATTATGCCACTATTTTTGTTTTTTTTAAAGGTAATTATTGAGGATTTTTTTTATTGTGTGATTTCTTTCGGAGATCATGTGGCTGGATTTATTGACTGTGCCCTAACTACCAGTACGATACGGTTACTCAAATGGACTTTGGGGATCAAAGGCTCTATAGCCACGTGTCATTAGGAATGGCCCGAGGCGTTGCTCAAGTTTTGAGAACTGTCAGGTAAAAATTAGTAGATGAACATGATAAATGTACAGACGGGGATAGCATACTACACTTTTCTCGTTCAAGGGCTTGACACCATCTTTGATCCACAAACCCCAGCTGCCCATCATATTTGCTAGCATCATATCGGTCATTAGGCGGTCCCCAACAATTGCAACTTGACTGGGATGAGTTACCCCAACTTCGGGATGAGCCTTGAAATAAGCCATGATCTCATCGCCGCATCCCGGCTTCTTCACTCTATGAGCTAACACCGAAATGCCGGTTGATGCTTCAAGTTCCTTTGCTAGGCGACCATTGCGATCATAAGTGGTGGCCCCGGCAGTATTGGACACGATCAAAAGACGACGGTCAGGATATTCTTTCTGCAACAGCCGGAATCGCTCCTATTCATGGTAAGTTTCTAGAAGACACAGCTTTCGCAAAGTAATAAGTAATATTGTGTGTGATGGACACTTACAGTGTAAGTGGGGTAAATTTCATTAGTATCAGGATAGGCGAAACAGTCATCTTTGTCCAGTACTACTGCCCTAATGTCCACTTTCCTGCCTTGAGCTTCAAAGACCTTTTCAAATGGGCTTGGGATCTCCTTGAATGTGGAAACAGCCGCGTGAGGAAGACAGAGAGAGGGGTTCGCTATGAACTTGAATACATTGACCGTCCCGGATAAATTGAGGTTCATGATAGCGGTTGGATTTCTACAGATTGAAATCTGATCTGTTTATCCTCAAAGAAAAGAGACTATCTAGAACAAGAAAAAGAAGGTCGGTCTTAATTATCGCGTTATAGATATATAGCTTCTGGTCGCCATTTCGGTTGTATAAATCACAGTATTCGAGTAGTTAGAACTATAAGTAGTTGTCTTAGCTAGAAGAAAATAAAAATCATCATTCTCGCCGTCTCGAATTAAGACGTCATTAGGTAAGCTTGCGGCTACTCCCGGCGGCGAGGTAAGGGGGGTTATCCCCTGTAAGGACCCTGCAAGTAGTCGCAAGCTTGCGCTAATTGACCCATTAAAAATATAGAATGCCTAGACGCGGTAACCAGTCGCGACTGTGAATAAAACAACCTTCCTCAGAATTCTGAGCCGCACCTGCTATACTGCGCTTTACTTCTAGCTTATAAGTTTATCTTTCTCCATTTCCTAATTTCCTAAAATCTCCATTCTCTTGCGATTACAATGCCATAAATACAACCGTGGAAAAATCAATTGATCGTACATCATGGTACGAACTAAGAAGTCTGCTGTAGCACCAGCACGTAATTCTAGGGGCTCGCGGAAGCGAACACACGATGAAGACGAACCTAACCCGAAATCACCGACGAAGCGTAGAAGTGGTCGTGAAACAGCCAAGTCAAATTCCAATGGCGTTACAAATGGTCACCATTCCGAATATGACTTTCCGTCAGACGAGGACATTTTAACTTCGCCCGTAAAACAGACGCCGAGCAAGAAGAAGCAGCCCCCAACCGCCATAATTTCGAAAAACATCGACGTATCGACGCCTAAAAGTCGCAGAAGGAATGGCGCCAATTCAGCCACACCACAGACTAAGGAAAGCACAGCGCAGACCCCTAGGTGGAAACGAAATGATCGATCCGCGAGGAAGAAGAGCGCAAGGGCCTTAATCGAACAAGTCGTAGGAGAGAACGGGAGCGATGAAGAGGTAGACGAAGAGATTGCCCGAGAGATCTTCGAATCTAGTGAGGACGAAGAAGAGGATGAGGAGGGTGAAGACTCAGATAATGTCCCCGACGAACCTGCCACGCCATCAGGGAAGCCTCGACGAGGTCGACCGAGTAAGGGCACTGCAAAACGAGCTAGAAAGAAATCGCCTACTCCTCCTAGAGACTTACCTCCCCACGAGCTGTACTTTGCGCATAACCGACCGGGAGCTTCGAAGACATCGAATAACAACCTTGCATCCTTGAAGCTTCTGACTCACGACGAGTACTTCTCGCTACTACGCGAATATACAGACCCACACACCGAAGACGTCGAGTTCCTCGAGTCGATCCATGTCGAATCATTCCCACAATGGACGTTCGAATTGTCTCAGGGGTTTAGCATATGTTTGTACGGATACGGATCTAAGCGGGGCCTTCTCCACCAGTTTGCGAAGCACGTATACGACAAGTGCACCGATCGCGTCGCCAATAAGATCGTCATAATAAACGGATACGTGCGGACAAGCTCTCTACGGGAGATTCTAGGTACTGTTGCTAGTGCGGTCAATCCCGCTCACAAGGTTCCTGCTGGTAACCCTTCAGCTATACTGGACAGTGTGAAAGCTCTCCTCTCGGCTCACGATGTGGTTGTGACGGTCATCTTGAACTCCATCGACGCTTCCCCCTTGCGAAAAGCTGGGACGCAATCAATCCTTGCGCAACTAGCGGCGCACCCAAACATTCGGCTCATTTGCTCCGCCGATACCCCGGATTTTCCACTACTCTGGGACAGCAGTTTGCGATCCTCGTTCAATTTCGTGTTCCACGATTGTACGACGTTTGCTCCGTTTACAGCGGAGCTCGAGGTCGTAGACGACGTGCACGAGCTCCTAGGACGGAAGGCGCGTCGGGTCGGAGGGAAGGAAGGTGTTACCTACGTTCTTCGCAGCTTGCCCGAAAATGCCAAGAGCCTTTTCCGTCTACTGGTCAGCGAAGTTCTTGTGGTTATGGATGATGGATCTGATGGCGAAAACGCTGGTGTCGAGTACCGCATGGTATACAACAAGGCGGTTGAGGAATTCATCTGCAGTTCGGAGATGGCCTTCCGGACATTGCTGAAAGAGTATGTTCTCTTTTTTGTATCTGATATATGACGAAGATGCTAACAAGTTGTAGATTCCACGACCACCAAATGATTACGAGCCGCAAAGATGTTCTGGGTACTGAGCTCTTGAGCGTACCTTTCCAGAAGGAAGAGCTTGAGGTAATATTAGAAGATCTCATGTCATAGGGGACCGGTGCATATTTGGATTATCATGTCATGATATTAACATACTGGAAAAGCAAAAGGGGCATAAGCATGATCACTTCATATCGCATGAGATACCCTCAAATCATTTAATTCTCTATATGTTCATTCCTAGGTTCACCTCACAAGGTGTGGCCACTTGAGTCTGACCTGTCTTCTTCCTCTATTAGGTCACTAGACCCGTCTAACTTGGACCATTTAGGTTTCCCGTCATGTATATCCACAACCCGTTGACTGTAGAAGATATGACATCTGATGAGGAATCGTTAACGGGTTCAATCCTAGATTAATATGGGGGTCAACTGAGTACGTACTGCGGGTCAAACACCTTCTTCCGCCCCGCATCGCCAAACTCGACGATGCCCGGGAACAGAAGCACCATCCGCCTCCCCTCATCCATGATCGGCGCGTGGCAGTGCGCGCAACTCACTTTGCACGGCAACTTGTGCTCTGCGGATTTATCAGGCGAGTGGTAGAATGCGAGCCCCTCGGCCCCGCGCTCGAAGTGCAGGTCCGATTTCTCGAAGATCGCCGCCCATTGGAAGGGCGCGCCGTGTAGCGCTTGGCAGTCGATGCAGTGGCAGAACTTGGAGGCGAGGGGAGCCGCGCGCGAGAGCCAGTACTTGATCCGGCCGCAGTGGCACTGGGCTGTCCAGTCCTTGGAGAAGTCAGAGTTCCCTGGTGTGGTGCGGTATGGGGGTTGCGATTTCCAGTCTTCACTGTTAGAGGGAGTGAAATTTGTTTTTGCTTGAGGTTCGGGCATGTTTGTGTATTTTCTCGGGGCAGAATAGAATTATGCTTCCGTCGATAAAGAATGTGTACCTAATGATAGGCTATAGTTAGCGATGGTGAGAATAGAGATGGGATATTGGAGTAGTAGAGGATATGACGTCGGAGAATGGTCTGATATATTCTGTTTGATAGTACCTTAAGCATCCTTCTATTTCGGTACCTAGGTAAAAGGAAGTATGAGCAAACTTCGAGACCTGTTCGCACGATCTCTATTCTACATCATCGATTTATATGCTAGTTATGGCTCCCAGAATCAAGAAGCTATTGCTGTTAATAGACGCCTATAGAAAGTGTACTAGATCTACATTATGACGTATATACTAGTTGGAGAAGCTATACCTAGGTAGGGACAGTTCATTATGAGGAGGATATTGTGACAGTATCTGAAAGAACTTCCAGACCTTTTTTGAAAAATACCTGATTTCCCACTTCCTTGATATCCGATTTGAAAAGACTGAAATATATATAGACATTAGAAGTGAATGATTTCCCGTATCAGATCTATGCCTGCGATAGCCATACTATAGCGGACGTTACCAATGCTCTGTTACGGTTATCGCCCTGTGTCAACCCCGTTTTCAGTCGCTATAAAGGGGATAAAGCTCTACAAGGACGCTAAAGAATAGCAGCTGCGGCAGTGATTTCACCACCGATGCCCGCTATGGAGCTCCTAGCTACCGGTCTTGACCAATCATACCTCTTTCCTCACACAACAAGCCCACTAAATAGGCTCGCTCGGAACTCAATCTCGGTCTTTAGCCTCATAGATCTTAAATATCCGCATCAACTCTTCATCTACTGCTGTAGCTCACATCAACATTCCCAACATTCTTCTATGACAAGACCAAAGCAGTGAAAGGAACCAATTGAACTTGCGAAAATACAAACGGCTAGAAAAACAATTCATTGTGTCCTCTGTTACCTTCGTATAGAAAATTCCCTTCTGGTCCCCGCGATGACCTCATCACCATGCGCCCCACCAAAGCCCTAGAGAGCGATGACACAAAGGAGGCCCAGTGGGAGGCGACGCGTGGTGCTGCCGTCGGCGCAGTGAAATGGGGTGCTGCGTCAGCCGTGCTAGGAGGTGTGGGTTATATGTTTTCGCCTCTTTATAGGGGCTTGACGATCCAGTTTAAAGTGTGAGTTGCAAATATCTTCTGGAATTCATATCACTCAAAGGGTTCTTGTCACGGGACTGCCATTTAGTATTGGAGAAGGAGGAAAATGAGCTAAACGATTGTAGATACCTTCAAATGTCCGGCATGATCATTGGTAGCATGATTGAAGCCGACTATCGCATGCGACAATATGAGCAGAGGGTGCGTATGCAACGGCGGATGGCACGAGACCGCGCTCTCTGGGCGGACTACGAAAAGGAGCTGCTAGAGATAGAGGACGAGAAGAAATGAAGTCGCCGGTGCTATCAGGCAAACAAACAGATGTGCCATAACTCAGTAATAACAAATCAACGTTTCCACCATATCTGTCTTTTGGTAGTCCTGTGAGCTATCTGCTAGCAATCAGGTGGAATTCGTGACCTCGTAAACGCCAATGCCATGCCATGCAAATACATATCGCAAACCACTTCGCCAATCCTTCATATAGCCCCTGCTATTATTTAGGTCTCGCGTAAAGATCTATTACTTATTTACTCTTCGTCACAAAGCGCTCCGGCTTCATATTGATCTTGCACAACCTCGCCACACACCCGCTCAATTGCAACAGTGTTTGCACTCCTTCCAGAATCTTCATATGCGTAAACCCAATCTCCCGGATGAACTCCAGTTTCGCATGCTCACTCAGTGTGTCGATCGTCTTCGTCACTTTGAACATCGTGCTGATGATATCGTGGCTCGAGTAGCCAAGCTCCCACAACTCGCGAAGGGTATCCAGAGCACTATCCACGTTACCCTCGTGACATGCCTTAAGCATGGCCTGCACCTTGATAGGGTGCGGGCTATCCACAACCTTGAATACGTTGTCGCCGCTAACGAACCCGAATCCAGCTGATGTACTTTGCAGGTTATTGATAGCCTGTCGCATATCGCCTTCTGCACTGAAGACGAGCGCTGCTAACCCGTCGTCGCTGTATTGCACTTTCTCCGCCTCGATAATCTGCATCAATCGTTTCACCACTTGGGCGTCCGTCAACCGGCCGTATCGTAGGATGGCACATCGAGATTGGAGGGGTTCGATGATCTTGTTGGACTGGTTGCACGCGAATGCGAATCGTGTCGTGTTAGAGTAGATCTCCATCGTGCGTCGCAGCGCCTGCTGCGCTCCGGAAGTCATGCTGTCTGCTTCGTCGAGAATGACCAGCTTATGTCGGCCGGGTGGTAGCGTGACTTTCTTCTGCGCGAAGCCCTTGATGCGGTTTCGGACGACGTCGATACCTAGTTGTGAAGTCTTGTCAGAGCCAGATCTCCAACTACTGAGGTACAGGAACTGCGAGTTACGTACCTCTTTCGTCACTGGCGTTTAATTCCAAGACTGCTTCCTTATAGGAGTCCCCAAGTAGCTGGCGGGCTAGACACAGGACGCTCGTCGTCTTGCCTATACCGGGCATGCCAGATATGATGACGTGTGGCATATTTCCATCCTTCGCTATGATCTTCAACCGCTCTATCGTTTCTGTGTTTCCGACGACATCGTCGAGAAAGACTGGCCGGTACTTCTCGACCCTGTCAGAATTGTTAGAGTGGAGCGAGTGAAGCGTTTGAAGAAGAGGACGTACCATGGCAGCTCATAAGTGACATTGCCGTTAGCAGTACCGGACAAGGCCTTTTTGGCCGCCGAAGTCGAGGACTCTCCTTTCTCTTCTGGTTTTGCTGCTGGCATTTTGCGCTGATGTGTCAATTCACTGCGGCCAAAGAGGTATAGTTACGAATTGACCCAATGCGGATTCACAGGTAGAAAATGTGAATGTGCCCTCTTTACGCGTGTGAATGCCGAGACGCGTCTGAATTTGAAGTGGGTCTAGTCTCTGTAAGTCTGGGTGCCACAATGGCTGACTCAGGATTTACTTAAGCAGCTACCAAGATGGAACTGCTTAGATAAGCGCTTTTTGCATGGGCTTACATAACCGTATATTTATATGTAATCTTAAGTTTATTCTCGATCAACCTTTCCCCTTTTCTCTACCATACTTCGAATCTAGGCCATCTTTATGCTCTTTATATATATTTTATTTTTAGTCAATGCGATATTATGCATTTTCACACATGCAGTTCGAGGGCGAGAACATTGTGCATATTCCATGAATTCATGGAGCTGCAGACTCTATCTATCATGACAAAGCAAATTGTCCTTTAACCCATAGCACGCCTCGTCCAAATGATTCCGTTACGACATCATCGTTATTATAAACATCAATACTATTTACTGCAACTATACCAGTGTTCGGTTGCCAACAACTAGGTACGGTAGTCACCATTGATTGTGCTGAGAGAGGTTAGTATATGAGAGATGAGGAGATCGGGTGCGATTCTTGATTCTTACATGTATTCGTGGCTGTAATCGCAAGTCCAGTACGTAGCCTCCTTATCACCAGTGCCAAGCCGAACTCGGATCTCGAGATCTTCATGCTCCAGAATTTGCGCAGCCCGGGCTTCGTCAACTACCTCAGGCTCGCCATTAACTAACAGCTTTAGTTCGGGGCTTCCATCTGTAGGGACAAAAGACACGTTCGTTTTCTCGGGAACAATTTCCGCAACTTCGTTCACGGGATGTCCGGGCTCGCTAATGAGAGAGTAGCCCGTAGCACAGAGAATTCGGCCCCAGTTGGCATCCTTTCCGTAAAGTGCAGTCTTGACGAGAGGTGAGCGGGCGATAGTGCTAGCGATCTTTCGGGCACCCTCTTCGCTTGAGGACTCGGTCACTTTGATGGTGACGAACTTAGTAGCACCTTCTCCGTCTCGAACAACGAGCTTAGCGAGATCGATTGCGAATTCGGTGACGATATCCCGGAATGCCTGACAATCGGGCGAGGTTTCTGAAGTAACACCTTGACCGCCCGCTGCTCCGTTTGCCAATAGGGAGATTGTGTCATTTGTGGAAGTATCTCCATCAATCGTGATGCTGTTGAAAGACCGGTCTGCAGCATATTTGAGAATGGGTGGAATGACAGCAGGTGAGATGGGTGCATCAGTCGCAATCACACCCAATAGAGTGGCCATATTCGGGTGAATCATGCCGGCACCTTTAGTCGTTCCAGCTATGCGATACTCTATCGATGGCGAAGACGGTAGGTGGAAAGTCTTAGAAATCAACTTTGGGAACGTATCCGTCGTACATATCGCAGTAGCAGTAGTTAACCAGTGCTTGTGAGTGTCGCCAAGTCCCTCATAAGCCTTAGGAATATTGTCCAATATCTTCTGGATAGGTAGCCGCTGTCCGATAACGCCCGTGCTCATGACGATCGTCGCCTTGTCAGCACCAAGGCTCTTGTCGGCTTCCTTAGCCATGCGCTCGGCATCCTCAAGGCCACCTTTTCCGGTCACTGCATTGGCGCATCCTGAGTTGATGATGACACCTCGAAGGCCCGAGTTCTTTCGTTCCTGAAGTAGCGCCCGACTGAAAGTGACAGGCGCAGCTTGAAACTTGTTCTTGGTGAACACGGCCGCTGCAGCGCACGGCGTATCCGAAGTGATGAAAGCAAGATCTGGCTTAGTAGTGTTCTTCGGCTTCACGCCAACTATAGTTCCAGAGACCTTGAAGCCTCGCGGGTAAGTGCCGTTCGTCGGGACATACTTCCGCTTGGAAGCCGGGATGCTTCCATTGACGGGGGCTGAGTAGAACCGGACCCCCGAAACTTTTGTAGCCAATTGACTCAATTGATTCGATACGCGAGCCTGAAGAGCCATGGGAGCGTTTCGACCGTTCCCAGATCAAAGGATGGGTCTAATTGCTCTCAATGCACTCTTATAGGATGAAAGAAGGTGGATCGGACACTTGTGACTCGGTGACTCAGAATTGTTGTTTTTTATATCGATTTAGCAAGTGCCGAACGGCGGTTTTCCGTCAATTGGTGAAGATTTCTGCCAACTGACGGCGGCTGGAATTGGAGGATATCTTCTCCACTCCGGTTACCTAGATCAAGATATCCGGAATAGATGAGCTTTCTAGTCTACTAATGACTAGTAATGAGTTATTTACTGCAGGGAGGCCTTGACGCAATATTACCCTGGGTGTGAGCTTAAGGTTGAAATTCTCAAGCCACTGCATTGATGGCGTGAAATTTCCGATTTTTTGTTGTACAAGTTGATTAGTCAGCGGGGATATTTCGATCACGAACCGTATTCTTCAGGTTAGGTAAATCACTTAGTAGAAGAGAATCATCATTTCTGAAATACACAAAATCTATACGTCAATCGAGATGTAGTATTTCCCTTCATTTGAGTAGGAAAATAATCGCCTACCATATGATCCCATAGTGAACTGTTTTATCTCAGTCAATAATACCCTTATCCCTTACTCCAGATCTCCTACCCTAATCACTAAGTCTCAACCCTAACCCCCGTTTTACTATTCCACACTGCTGTCGAGGTTTCCTTGTCAATCTTTCAATCAACAGGTATCTGATTCTTTCACAACCTGGACTTTACATCAGTGTCAAATGAATAGGACTGATGGATAAGGAAATATGATTTGCTTAGTCCAATTGGATACAAAGTCACGGTACGAAGTAAGGGGGTTAATTATCGTCAACCCCTAACCCTAACCCTAACCCTAACCCTAACCCCAACATCATTTCACTTCATTCTAAATAGGGGTATCTACAGATTCATGTATTAATCATGAAGTACTATTAGAGATCTAACGTTATAGGTCACAGTGAAACGAGAACCATTTTGTTAAGTCTCCACAATGATCAGAGCGAGAACGTCAGTTGTAATGCGAATGGCTTCATGAGCACTAGGCACGGAAAAATTAGACTGCGACCTCTAAGATTGATGTGAGTCCGTGATTAACTTTGGGGCTGTTCGTTGCTCTTCTTGTTCATCTCTCATGGCATTCTTTCCCATAATGTTTCTCACTACATCTCTACATCGATGACTGAAATGTGAGACGTGCTTCAGATAATAATCCTTTAAACATTCTCTTCTTGTTTAATCGTTGCTCGAAAAGTCCAAATATGTGTTCCTATCCTGTACTCTCAGCGTTTGTGTATAGATGATATAATTAACCTTGGAAGGTAACGCTCTCGTGTCGTGACGTAAAATCTTCCGTGAATCTATCTGACGCTCCTTGGCATGCTGGGCACGTATGCGCTAGTGTAAGCATTCCCCCCGAATCCATTTTATCGGAACTCCTCAGCCTATGGGTATAGCTAGGTAGACTCTAGAAGCCGTGTCAGATATTAGTGCCAGATATATATATATATATATATATCTATTCAGGGTTGACGCGGTCGTTGGTAACTATGTGCCGGGCATGTATATACGACCGTCGGGAGCCGCAACCCGTAGAGCAACCGATGAATCCAATCGCCTAAGTAGCCGACCCGATCGGCACCATGAGCTGACGATAACCTTGTCAATAGCCTCCGCACTAGAGGGATCAGATCTCTACCCCAGGCTTTAGTTACCTAGAGCGGTGGGCATCCCCGCACTCCGAAATGGTTTGCGGGGAAGCATGACATTAGATGCCATGCTGGACCTTGAAGTGGTTTCTACTTTGACTGATAAAGCTAGAATAATATAACTTAGTGGTAGTAAAAACTCCACGATTCTCCACCATGGTCTAATTCCAAGACATGGGTGGCATCGTGGTTGCGGGGGAGTGTGTTGGGGCTGGAAGCATGATTATGTGGAAAGAGACCGGGAATGACTATTGTCGTTCGAGCGCACGAGCTTGGCGTTGTTATTATGCCAAGTGACCTCGGCAAGATACGGCGGAATTATGGTGTTCATCCATACTCTTGTCAGAGGCTTGTCAGAGGCATGATGTCAATGCCCCTATGTCAATAAAGAGACGATATTTCCACAAGTCTTGACAATATTGTACCACTTGGTCTCCAACTTCACAAACGGCCAAGATGTCAGCTAACGACAAATCAAACGGTAATGATGCTACACGGGTCGCCTCCGTTGGCGACGAGGACTTGGTCAAATACGATGTCGAGCATTCGGAAGCGACCGCACAACATACGGTTGAGAAACCAGAGAGTATTCGAAATATGAGCGCCGACGAGATCAAGAAGCTCGAGACTAGGATGGTCCGCAAGATGGATATCGTTATCATGCCGATCATGGGCATATTGTATCTTCTCAACTGTGAGTAGTGCGCCAATACGTTTTGACATTCATTCCGGGCTAGCTAACCTCGACCCCGTAGACGTCGATAGATCTGCTCTCGCCGCTACCAAAGTGTACGGAATTATGGAAGACTTAGGGATGTCCACGACCGACTTCGCGACTGTCATATCCATTCTTTTCCTTGGTTATCTTCCATTTCAAATTCCCAGCAATTTGCTCATAACAAAGATATCTCGCCCTGGCCTCTGTAAGCTGAAGCCAATACGAAATTCTTGCTTATAAACTCTTGCTAACCTAGATAATTACAGACATATGTAGCGCGGCCACTGTCTGGGGTTGTGTCAGTGCTGCCACAGCAGCCGTTAAGACCTACCAGGGGCTGATGGCGATCCGTGTGTTCCTTGGCGTTACCGAGGCCGTCTTCTTTCCCGGTGTCATCTACTTCCTCAGCGCATGGTATACCAAGAACGAACTCGGAAAGCGTCTGGCGGCGTTATTCATGTTTCAAATGATCGGATCCGCATTCGGCGGTTTCGTGGCGGCGGCTTGCTTAACCTTAGACGGTCGATATGGTATTGCGGGTTGGAGATGGCTTTTTATTGTCGAAGGCTCGGTTACGATTGGCTGCGGCCTCATATTTGCGCTGCTTATGCCCGAATACCCTCATAATGCCCGTCTCCTTAAGCCCATCGAACGCGACTACGCTGTCTGGAGGCTTGAGGTGGAGGCTGGTGAAGGAGAAGCTCATGAGGATACCACTACCCTGGGATCATTCAAGCTTGCGATTCTCGATGGGAAAGTATGGGTGATGGTACTCTCCATGGGTTATCTCCAGGCTATGGGATCATCTGTGAATTTCTTTCCGTCTATAGTAGAGACCCTTGGGTAAGATATCTCGATACCAGGATTTCGTTTTCGTTGATGGATATTGTTTTACTAATTATGATCAGTTTCAACAAGATAAACACTATGCTTCTAACCACGCCTCCCTACATCCTCGCCGCCATTATATTCTACGGAATATCATATCTGTCTGATGTAAGTATTTAAAAAGGAAAACAAGTTTTCCTAATCATATGCCCCTATAAAACCTCGTTGTGGGTGTTCTAACAGTGTATCCTGTAGCGGAAAAATATCATCTACCCGATCATAGTAGGATGTCTTGCTCTGGGTGTTGTCGCATACCCAATCGCGCTGGGAACAATCCAAATGGGACCTCGCTACTTTGCGATGATGCTCATGCCTACAGTGTGTAGTAAGTCATCACCTATGCGCATCCAATCCTGAACACTGTTATTAACGATTCTACCCTTCAGCTGGACCGCAGATCATGATCTACAAAACAATGAACGTGCACATGGCCCGTCCATATCCGAAACGAGCCGCCGGTGTTGCTATGATCAATGCTATTGGAGGTATCTCGAATGTCTGGGCTTCATACCTGTATTTCGATGCCCCTCATTATTACGCTGCTTTTGGAGCTCGTGAGTTTCACCTACTCCCTTTCTTCCCATAAGTACACGTCAAGATACATTCGACTAACTTAGCTATCAGTGCTCGCATGTGATATCGCTTTCTTTTTTACTATTACTGGTTATGCAATGTACGTGAGGCGTATTAATAAACTCCTCTCCGGTACCCCCGAGGAGCAGCGTCGGGCAATGAAGAGCGGTGTTACTCAACAACAAATTGACCTCGGATGGCGTTACATTGGTTACTAATAGAAAGACCTCGTGCCTTCAGACTGGCTAGGAACGGGTTACCTAGGTACTGTGGGCGGTGTAGTTGCTTTGTACAACTGAGTTGTCCTACATGACAGATAGATATGATTATCTCCTGTTTCTGTCAGAATACAATATGACCAGCCTATAATGTTCTTATTGACGTCAAATAATATTTTTCATTGTGGATTGCGCCGATGCTAGATAACATGATGATTCTAAATTCGCAAACGCGTATTATTTGTTGGCGAGGGGCTCAACCAACGACCTTGCAGCCGCACTTCCTGCGCGGAACCTAATCGGTGACTAATGACTCAGATGCCGGTTACACTATGCGGTCAAGGAAATTATTCAGGCGTTCTTTCCGCCAGGTATTCTCTCACTGGTGCCGCTTAGATAGAAAAACTGACCTATAACTTCCCCTTTAATGTTTGCCGTCTTCCGTCTCATATGGCAGCCTGCTTCATGCAGGCTTCCGTATGCAAGAGGCCAGTTTCTCCATCTGGGTTGTTAAATCTTTCACATACCTTCCTACGCGAACGGGGGCTTGAATGATAAGACGTCTCAAGAATAGAAATAAATGGGAGGGATCAATTATCTTCTTTCTTGCTTTCCTTAGGTCGTCGATTCCTTCCAACCTCGACAATTTCTCGCCATGGCTTCACGTACCACCGTTATTACCCGTCAAGACCTTGAAGGTAGCACCGCTCTTGCGGCGACGATAGCCGAGGTCAAGCCTCTAGCATCATACAGCTGGATCGAGGCTCCTGTGCCCACAATTGCCGTTCCAGGAATTCCACCGAGATGGACTCCTCCAAGAGGTCCACGACGTTTACCAAAGGACAAGGGACTAATCTACATTGCCCAGAATGCTGCTCGTCACCCCGACAGTCCCCTTGAGCCGCTATTCCGTGCAATCTACATTACTCAGCCTGACTTTGATATCGGCGCGACTGATGTTGTCACTGATCGAAACAATGTTCGCAAGTTGCTGTCCTTCATCGACCCCTCTTCAAGCAGGAATGGACTCGAGCCATTCGCTATCGACGTGGAAGTCGTCAAGGACACGGCCATCTTTAGTCGGATGGAAACTAAGACGAAGGAGTATATCGCGCCACATGAGTTCAAAGGCTATGGCCATGAGTTCGAAAAAGCGTACACGACCGATGACGTCAATGGCAGTACCGGCCATCACAGAATTGTATCTTACAAGTTCAGTGGTCTCAACTTCATCGTCCGCCACGAGGTGGACGGATTCGTGCAGAGTCGCATGGAGACCCCTTTAAGCAGCAGGGGAGGAGGGGCTGACGACATCTCTAGCCTCATGGGTTCCCTGTCTCTAACTACAGGTAGTACTGCCAATAAGACTACTACGATTGATGGATCAAAACTAGTTATCCGCGAAGAAGGCCATCTAGTACCTATCGAGTCTACCCTCGAGATCAAGACACGGGTGGCCCATAAGCCCCTCAATATCCAAGAGATCGCGCCGCAGCTTTGGACTTCCCAAACCCTGAAGCTTGTTCGAGCCTACCACACCGGCGGAATGTTCCAGGAACCGCGCGTGGAGGATGTGTCGGCGGATATTAGAAGATGGGAGCAAGCAAATCAAGCGAACTTGAAAAAGCTCGCTATGCTCATTAAGAAAATCATCAGCGCCGTAAAGACACACGGCGGAAGGGCTACGATCAAATACGGCGGAGGACCGGGTCAGTTGATGGTGAGGAAGGCTGATGACAAGCCCATGTTACCAAAGGATCTGTATTCCAAGTGGGACAACGGAGGTGATCTTGCAGGTAAACCGCCACCTGGATTGAAGAGCGAGCGTCCAACGATCGCGGTGGGTTAACCGATTGAGTAGACTTGAAATCACACGCAGTAACTTTGGCAGAATATATCGTTATGTAGACCAATAACCAATTAGTCTGATGTTCTTAGCTGAAAGTGCGGGTTAGGCATAGATTTCCAAGTGACCAAGATCTCTTTGGCCTCCTTTTCCATAATCCCAACATCAAATGTACTTCTTGGTGACTCATTCGCGCTAGGGCTTTTAGAACTTCCGGAGTTACACATGAGCCAAGGAAGAGGAGATGTTTTCCAAACTGGGAATTGTCCGGGGTTCTTGAAGCAAATGGTTGTTATGAACAGTGCTATCGTTAACACAGTCATCAGCGAAGGAAATGCCATCCACTGCCATTGAACCTGCATGCAAGTTGCATAATGATAGACTTGGCCAACAGCAGCATCTGAATAGTTCGAATCACCATTTGTTCTGACGTAAGTGGTTAGAGAGTCGGAGAGGTTTGAGAAGATCTCTTGGATACGATTAAGGTCAGTTCGGCCAGAGTTGTAAATATGCTGTAGAATCTGGGACCCCTCAAACAAACTAAGAGAGGAACCGTGCGACCCAAGAGATTCCAAGGTGCCTTGCAAATGGGCACTTATGATGAAAGGCCCCATACTAGACACGAATCCTGTATCAAAGAAATAGAGGCATTTTCGATCAAAAAGAGAGTTGGTCATCTCAACTCTCGCCGTATTTCCTTCCAATCCTGCCCAAGCTACGCTGTAAGGAAGCCATCGAGAAGCCGCATCAACGGCGTATCCTTGGTCTTTAAGTTTAATCTTGTCTTGTGATGTAAGGCAGTGCTTGTCTATCATTCCAAGTCCTGAATTCCCTACTGGGTCTTTCCCCCACTCTAAGTCGCCCGATTCGGCAACCAAATGTTCGGTAAGATGACCTGCTTCCACGGTTGCGTTGTACACGCGCACACAGGGCTGAAGCGTGCAAGTAGCAGCGCCGTATTGTCCACAGTGCCATGAACCAGAAGACTTGTTTTGACAGCCTGGTATTGTCTGCCCCGTAGATACGTCGATATTCCTATTAGATAATGTTGTTTTACCGGCGAGTATCTTCACTACAATTCTGTCAGGTCTTTCTTGATGACCCCGGCTCGTTTCGTGATATTGGATATCCATGCTAGCAACTTCAGCGTTGAAGTAATTCGTTCCAGGCCAGCTGCTGCATTCTGTTGCATTGAACGTGACGTTCAATTGTATTGGCTCCCATGGAGAAGAAACGAATGTATCATTGGGAAGACTGGATTTGACAGACCAGGTTGTTATGTTTCCCGGGCATGAATTGCTCGTATCATCTGAGCTATTCGCCCCGAAGCTTGAATAATGGAGCGATTCGGTAGTGATTTCATTTGAGGAATCTTCGCAAGAGCTACAGTATCCCATAGTTCCATAATGAACTGGGAAAGTGCAATTGCCAGTGGTGCATTCGGGATATAGGCCGTTGCCTAGATCAGAAATGCCCCTCAGCATCGCTGAATCAATATCGTACTCGAACGTAGGCGTTTCACTAGGGTCGTTAAACCTGTTGGTTCGGGGTAGCAGAGCCTTTCTATCATGCAGTGCCACACTGCAGTCAGAGGGGCTACTGAGCTGTTGTATAGAAGGATCAATTCCCAAGGAGAGAATCATGAGAAGTCCAGCTAGTGACGTCAAAGGCTGACTGAGATGCTGAGACCATAACAGTTGCGTTGAGCCCCAAGCACCACGCCCCGCGTCATCGTATCGAATTAAGTCATATAATGGACGTTCCCGCGAAAACCAAACCCATTGAAGTTGGCCAATGCAAGATACCGTGACGAATGACAAAGCAGCTTTCAACACCATTGTGTATACTGAGAGCAAGGCATTGACGGATATTTGGAATGGCCACTGGGGTAATGGGCGTCCATCATGTGGGTAGAGCGTACCGAATATGATGAAAATCATGGCTAGGGCGAGGAAAGACGCCACAAATTCCCATCTCCAATGTATTATTGTGTTTGATATACGAGTCCAACTTGTTTGTACATTCTGTGTACATTTTACAGAGGATAGAGGATTGGATGGATGAGAAATGGCGTCGAGATTTTCTGTGCGGTGGTCATGGAGATTGTTACTTAGATGTGATCTTATCGGCCGTGACTCAAGCATTTCGTACGAATTCGACTTCATCTTGCGGTCTAATAGTTTCCAATAGACATAGAAAGTAGATGCTCATTGTAGAAAGTCCATGGAATGAAGGATGGGGAGGCATATCGGGATATCCTAGTTGTATAATGATTGCCTGAATAGGTATACACCACCAAGTACCCACTCATAGATCACCGAAAGCTGCGCCTTTAGGCAAAGCAATTCTTGATCCATAATGTGTCAGTGTATTCAGGGTTAATTAATGTCTTAGACGACAACAGAGCATTATCGCCAAGTAATAGCAGGGCGTACGTTGAAATTCGAACTAGCCAATTGTGTGAGCATCAGACCTAGCGAGCTGGACGGCACACGAGACAGTGGCTTGTGCGCCATAAGCCGTAGTATGGTAAGGGGAGAAAGGCTGAAAAGCCACTCACTCTAGCGTGATAACAGTCGGTAAAAATAGAAGTTGAGTGCGTAATGGCTGCTATAAAGTAAGTCAAATTAAGATCGCGTTTGGATCAATCACGCTTCAGTACGTTCAAGTCAGGTTTCCACCCTTCCCATTTCCGACATCCATGAAATTTGAATAGGTGTTGCCACAGATGGTCTTTGCGGGCGAAGGTGCGGTCTGAGCCCTCGCGTTCGGCACAAGCCTCAAACTCGTGAGACCTGAAATGTTCTTCGGTCGGAGAAACGTGCCCGCAGAAAATACATTCCGGCTCTTGTTGGTTGAGGCGCCATATGAGTGATGATTGGCCGGTTGATAACGGGACACCGCAGACCCAACGTGGAGCATTGCTTGTGAGGAGATGGACAGCTCGCTCATGGCGGCGCCAGTCGTATTTCTTGGTGAAACTACGAGGACACAAGGTGCACTGAAATGTGCGACCTTTCCCTGGCGTTGGCGGTGATGACGCGGAACTTACAAGTCGGTTCAAGACCCCCAAGCTATGGTTCGAGGTAGAAAATAACGACAACTCGTCTACTGATGAGTTCGTGTGATAGGATGATGCTGAATCGGACGACGGGTATTGCCATGGGGTGTGAAGATCAAAAGCTGATCCCCCACTGCTGGATGAGGGCCCCGCGGAAATTTGAGTTGAATCAAACTCTTGAACCGAACCTAGTCCTTCTATGGGCATGCCGAGGGCTTCTTGGATGATAGACTCAGACACAGGCTCCTCGTCGGGAGGTGAATGTCGCCATCGTTCAAATGGGGTCATACTTGACATAGGCGGACTAGGCATAGGAGATCCTTGAGGGAAGATTTTCTTATCAATTACTCTAGTGGAATTGCGATGCCTCCGTCGGGCATTTGAGAACCAGTCCGTAACCTGAGTCCTACTCAACCCCGACCGTTGTGCGAGAGATGTTTTTTCCTCTTCCGACGGATAAGGATGATCAAGATGGCATGCAAACCATGTTCTCAGAAGATGCGTTTTTCTGACAGATCTTGAGTAAGTTCTCTTTTGGGAGACTGGGGTCGTATTTGTAGATTTCTGTGCTCCGGTGGCGTCATTCTTAGAAGCTGACAGGTTCATATCGAGTTCCTCATTGACTCCGTGCAAGTTGTTGATGACTGGCTCAGGTGTCTCGAACTCGGCAGGCTGTCGTTTTCCTCGTTCAGCTAGGCTACATTGCCTAAAGAGAGCTACACAACTAGAACACGAGGTGACTGGATTTGGATTGGCAGACGTAGTTTGAAGTATGAAGCACTGTAGACGCAAACGCCTACAGTAAGTGCAGGGTTGAGAAGGTCGCCATGCTCCATTGTTTCGGAAGAAATCATCAAAACTGACATCTGATGGGTCAAATTCACGTCTTCCGATATCCGAGGTGTCATTTAGTTCCAATATGGTTGGAGGGAGGTTATAGTCTCCGTCAAGGGAATTGGCTCCTTGTATGCCGGAGGGCGTTTCTTCGTGTAGCAGCGTCGGGACTGAATTCGGTATGCTTACTATCCCTTCTGACAGCTCGGCAGATAGAGGAAAGTTCTGCCCGTCAAACCTATCGCTCGACCCCGGGTCGATTATACTGATATCCTGGAAGTAATGTGACTCTGGTAACGATGCCTCCATTGTAGATGTTATCTGACAGACAACGGGATGATGAACATGAAGGAGACTGGAATCTGGGATTTGGAAAGTGGGGAAACTGATTTCTTAGGCCCAGACAAGTATCCGCTTAAGTCCGACGCTGTACTTGTACCGAGAGGGCGTAAACGGTCTAAATAGAGCGTTATAGCGCCATGGGGCGCGCTACGATGCTCTCAGCATCCGTGGGTGAATCTATAGCAGTCGTACTCTATCCGACAGAAAGAAAAATAAATACGGAAATCCAAATAAACTAAAATGTTACCCTTTCGGTTGAGAGTATTCTCTTCAAATTTATTCAAACTTCACACCTATCCACCATGACCGATTTTCGTAGACCAATATTCTTCAATCCTGGCGCCCGTTCGTGGGTAGCCCCTCGATCCACTTCCACTGACCTAGTCACGAAATTTCATCAGCAGTTACCGAATTATCGTCCTACAAAGCTTTGGAAATTAGATGATATAGCAAAAGAAGTAGGGGTTCGAAATATCTTTCTCAAAGATGAAAGCAGTCGGCTTGGTTTGACCTCATTCAAGTTCCTAGGTGCTTCATGGGGCACCTTTCGGGCAATTGTTCATAAGCTCGATCTATCTCTAGACATAGATCTTGAGACAATGAAACATGCTCTTGCTTCGAACCCATTCACATTATACGCCGCAACTGACGGAAATCACGGTCGGGCTGTGGCTCGCATGGGAACTATTTTATCTCTCCCCGTAGAGATACACGTTCCTAAAGATCTAGACATCAGCACGATAGACGCGATTCGGTCTGAGGGCGCAAATGTTTTAGTGTCAAAAGGTAACTACGACACAGCCATCGAGGACGCCGCCGCCGCTACCGATTTGGGGGATGGAATTCTTATACAAGACTTTTCATTTAAAGATTATGAAGAAATTCCTCAGGTAAACCTCTTGATTACCTCTCTCTCACTCATTGCACCGAACTAACGTGATCTCTAGTGGATTATTGATGGTTACGAAACCATGCTCCAAGAAATTGATGATGAACTCGGTGATATCATTGCAGATCTTGTGATTGTACCGGTCGGAGTGGGTTCCTTTGCTCACGCTGTCGTTTCTCACTACAAGAGCAAAGACGTCCCACCCGCAGTTCTTACGGTAGAGCCCGATACGGCAGCCTGTCTTTGGAAAAGCTTAGCCAGAGGAAAATTTCAACCAGAGGAAACAACATACACTACTCTTGCCGGTCTGAATTGCGGGACTGTGTCATCTATCTCCTGGCCCCTCCTTAAATATGGCGTGGACGCGAGTTTAACCATTTCGGATTATGAAGCTCATACAGCGTCTAATTTTCTCAAGGAGCGGGGAATATCGTCAGGTCCCTGTGGCGCCTCCACTCTGGCGGCTCTTCGCCGTCTAGGTGCCTCGGGCAAGGAAAGACTAGGATTAGATTACAATTCAACTATTGTGCTGCTGTCCACTGAAGGCGCACGAGAATACGATGCTCCTCTTGACGTATCCGTGGATGACCCAGTTGCCTTGACTCAGACTCTGGTCCAGATAAACTCCGCGAACCCCTCACTTGGATCGGTTCCAGGTCCAGGCGAAACTAATATTGCCCGATACATAGCCGCATGGCTAGAACATCGCGATATTGAGACCCACTGGATAGAGCCTACCAAGGGCCGTCCATCGATAGTCGGAGTGGTCCGAGGCTCTGGTGGAGGAAAAAGTCTTATGTTTAACGGGCACATCGATACGGTGACGACTATCGGATATGATGGCAATCCCCTCGGCGGAGAGATCCATGATGGGAAGCTGTACGGTCGCGGAGCAGCGGACATGAAATGCGGAATAGCGGCTGCGCTCATTGCTCTGTCAAACACCAAGAAGTTCAACCTTCGAGGCGACGTTGTTTTCGCAGGAGTAGCGGATGAGGAAGCAGAAAGTATTGGCACGGAGCAAGTCTTACAAGCCGGTTGGATAACTGACGCTGCAATCGTGAGCGAGCCATCGAATCTTAACATTGTTCATGCACATAAGGGCTTCGTATGGCTCGAGGTCGACATACATGGTCTTGCCGCCCACGGCTCCCTCCCAGAACTAGGTATCGATGCTATCTCCAAGGCAGGCTATTTCCTGGTAGAGTTGGATCGATATGCCCAACGCCTTCGCAAGTCAACCATCGATTCCGACGTCGGACCACCAAGTGTCCATGCCTCAATTATTAAAGGAGGCGAGGAAGCATCCTCTTACCCAGCTCTCTGCACCATCGTGATAGAGCGTCGCACTGTTCCTGGCGAAACCCCCGAGAGCGTGAAAACTGAGATCCAAAGCTTGCTTGAGAACATTTCCAAGGAAGTTGAGAATTTTCGGTTTGATTTAAGAGTTACCTTTAACCGATCTCCATTTTCGATACCCCGCAATGACCCCTTCGTCTCCCTTGTAGACGAAGTAGTTGGCCAAACTCTTAGGACAACGCCGATATTCCGCAAAGATCCCTATTGGACTGATTGCGCTCTGCTTGCCGATGCAGGGATCTCACCAATTCTTTGGGGGCCACATGGGGAAGGCCTTCATGCGAAAGAAGAATGGGTCGATACCGACTCAATAAACCTGGTTTCGAAGGCATTGACGGAAGTTGCTCGCAAATTCTGCCAATAGATTCATTATTCATTCAGGTTTACCCTTAGTAATGTACATACAACGAAAGCCGTACATTCTTTGAATTATATTCAACTTTGCTCCAACATTATATTCTAGATCATTGATGCTCTAGTAGCCCTTCACCGTTTTCACATGTTGAATTCTCTCCCATACCCACGGTGTCAATGTTGAGCTAAAGTTGTTGCTAAATTTGATGTTCAGATAATTGTAGCCTTCGTCGGGGACCCATTGTGTCGCGATCTTGATTTTTCCGTAATCTTCCAAGGCTTCAATGGTCGGTTTTAGAGATTCAGGCATCGGGGTTGTAACGCCGTTCTTATACCAACTAGCTACAGGTTAACATCCAACGTTGCAGAAACGAACATAAAACTGAGATGACTTACGCAGCATAGTATACAATTGCAAGCATAATCCGAACATCTTGCGTAGGGTTGGGCATGCCGGCATGCCTAGTAAATTGATTAGCTCCTCATAATTATGATTAAAGGGGGTCTACCGTTTACATACCATAGCCTCAGATCTCGGAGGACAATAGAACCCTTCTTTATCCTTGGATAACACGGGCCCCTGATTTTTCGCCTCGCATCCAGCTTTTCTTCGGCGATCATGGGTTCTCCCAATTCTCGGTGATCATCAAGATTCGTGTTCTGTGTTCCCAGCCACAGCTCGGTCGTGCCGTTCTCGGGTCCCACATCGATTAGACATGTGTTGAAGGCGATGGCGAAAGGGTGCTCGGGATGTTCGAATCGAAGGTCGGCGTGAACTAGCTGCCTCTCGTCGGTAGCCAAGAGGGTGTTACTGCGAATGAAGTGGACCTCTGGCTGGGGGCCAAGGATGTTGGAGACGATACGAGCACCGTGCTTGTTGGCGTATACTTCTGGGAATAGCCACTCTACCATGCCCAAATTAATAACAGTCTTATTAGAGGGTTCAAAGTACACTTGCCCTTCTCAAGTGGGGGCACCTGAGATAAATTTCCACCTGCAGCAGATCCTTTGGTAGCAGCGTTCTGATTCAAGTGGCTAGGTGGACGATTAGCTGATTTTCTCCAATTCCTTACGGATGAAGGAGAAGTCTTACTTGAAGTGGACCTCTCCTTGGCCACTCAGTAACTTATGAGTATCTTCCAACATCCTCTTATTAAGCTTGTCAATGATAGCTACATCGATGGCATTCTCAATAACGACTAGGCCATCTGTAAAGAAAGCTTCGATAGCATCGTACAGCTTCTTATCGCCCATGACACCGCTATCACGCTCTTCGTCGGTCAGAGTAACGACTTTAGGCGAGTCGACTGAAGCTGGTACTGAACTTGGCACGGCCATGATGACTTAAGACTAGAATTAAAATTCTCACAGGACGTAAATTTGTACAAGATTTTTCGACATTATTCGAGTCCAGACTTCCGTTTCTACAGTTCTTATTTTATCGTTATCTACCCCAAATATCACCTCACGATTTATGACGCTGTCGTCGCATTCCCCCTCTTCCTCCCCACATCACATTACCAGCAATAATCCTTGAGCGATTCAGACGAGTTGCGGAGGGCGTCCCAGCCGATCGGCTACCCTAACGTACCCCAGGAATTCAGTGGTTGAAGTGGAAGCAGACAGGGTTTCTCCACCAGGATCCAGTATCCCTGGGGTAAGTATAGTGCCCGTGCTAAATCCGGTTGAATTGGTGCCGACGCCAAGAGCTGAAGTAGTCACAGGGCGTTTCCGGCGGAGACGAGGTCAATGGCTCAATGGTGCCGTTGTCTTTCTATGTTTCATAAGGTAAAGGCGAAGTCATTGTAGGCGAGGAAGGAAAAGATTTGACTTTGGTGGGCCCTGTACCCCCCTTTTTCAGGACAAGTCGTGAAATTGAATTGGATTTACTACTTTCTAGCGGCTATATTTTGATATATCTCTCTATATACCAGTTTGTTTTTAGAAATGCTTTGAAGGATTGAGTATCTCCCATCTCAATAGCGAAATACTAATATTCAGAGACCTCTTGCATGGAACCATAGCCGATCCGGTTCTGAATGTAGGTACTGGAAAATTACCATCAACCAAGAATCTCATCACTGCCACCAGTTAGCTTGAATCATGTGATATCAAGATCAATACTCACGTGTAGGTATCCTCCGGCATTCTAAGCCCGTCGTTAATAGAGACACCCATCAATCTACCACCATCCACCGTCAATAACGCGTAGTTCATGTAGGCTCCACCAGGGCTAGATAGCAAGATGACCGGTCCGACAATTTCCTCCGGTCGACCGGGGCGACCGGCGGTACAACGTTTGGCAGCTCTAGTTGCTTGGTGGTTGATGTTGTACTCGTGCTTGCCTGCCGTAACACCCGTCCTATAACTTTTTAGCAGGCTGTATGGAAGCTTATTTTTCTATCACGGAACCTAGCGTCCATTTGAGCATAGAGTTGGTAACATACTATAGATAGGTATATTAGCACTTAACCCAGAAAAAGTAGGTGGGTAGTTGTGGGAGAAGAGAAATCTCAAAACTGACCATTTCAGAAGGGAAAATCCCAGGGCATATTGTGTTAATTCGTATTTTCATTCTATAACCTACCTCATTAGTATGACGGTGGCTCTGAGATGTCAGACTTTCAACGTAGAAACATACGGATGTAAGCGCCCAGCAAGAAGCTTAGCTAGATGAACAGCTGTTGTTTGACAGGATCAGAATTTAGCAATTGCCTCGTGGTAAAACGCGGTAAAACACACCAGCTGCTTTGGAGACTCCATATGTCAACGACCCCATGGATCTAGTACAGGTTAGCTACGTGTTTAAGTAGCTGAATCCCCTTGTATGAGAGATGAAAATTTACCTCTGATTTGCAATTCCAGCCAAGGAAGCGATCACGCAAACGTTCGGATCAGCTGATTTGCGGAGGAGGGGGATGAAGTTGACGGTTGTGAAGTAGACGCCGTTGACGTTGACTAAAACGAGTCAATGAGACTTTGATATGGTGAATTCATATGAGCCGGCACGTACTCTGATTGCTTCGATCAAAGTCCTCCCTATAGTCCTCGGCGTCAATTTGCCATTCTAATTGAGCTTCGTGGGATGCTTACTCGTCAACTCCGTTCATGAGTAGATTCTCAACTTCGTCAGCTATCTTATGTTAGTCCAGTAGTTATAAAAGCATTAGATGGCTCAAGAGGTGTTTGGCCTTTCTGTTTCACATCAACTTACGATCATTATGATTTTGTGCAGGAACTCTCCATGGGCTGTTCACGCCAGCGCAGTTGATAAGAGTGTCAATCTGCATATATAGTAAACATGGTATTCTTTCAAAACCAAAGTATTGGGACAGGAGAGATTAGATGAATCAGAACGGTACTAACGTGATTTTCCTTTTGTTTTACTACGTCGGCGATGCTCTGGCATCCTGCCTTGGTCTGTACGTCACCCTGGATACTAGGTCTCTAAGTTAGCACTTTTACCTTCATGCTTTGCCAGTCACAATAACAGCAAATCCTAGGCTCCGGGTAATCGAAATGACGTGCAACGCTTCTTACACATGAATATCTCCACCAATTTGTTTTGCTGCTGTTTCTAAGACATCCTGTCTCCGTCCGACAATATACACCTTGGCGCCATTGACAGCGAACCCCTCAGCAATGGCTTTACCAAGACCGGATCCTCCGCCAGTCACGACAACAACTTTCTCTCTGACGGAGAAAAGGTCCTCGATCTTGAATGAAACGTGCTGATGTTCTGCCATGTTGATCAGGCCTTTCTAGTGCTGTTAGCGATGTATCAGTTTATGGAAAGGGGGTGGCGATTCAACCTTGGACATTTCGATTCTCTAGATTATAGGGCACACTAGGTGCCTAGGTGATGGCCTAGGTCCTATGTCGGCACCCAGCCGGTCGCGCTCGGCTCACCATTCGGGGCAAGTTTTAGCACCCCGCAGTTGCCCCAAATCCGCCTAACTCTACAATTGATGCCGCTGGAAAAAAAATGACAATCCCTCCCGAGTCTGCTTAAAGGGGGTTCAGCTACTCGGGAATGTTTATCATTCGAAATTGGTGGATTTGGTAAACTTCGAGATATTTACTTCATTGAGTCAGAATCGTCAGGAAATCAAATATGCAGTCACCAAATAAGAATTTTTTATTGAGAAGATTAGCGGTCAATTTCGTTCCTCTAGGTTACATTGTTCATAAGCAAAGTAGAAAAGTTTCAAGGACCATATGTCTCTCTCCGTACCAAACTAGTAGACTGCCTTTTTACAGCTTGCTATAGGTATTATCGGTCTCTGAGCGTATTCCTCACTTCCCATTCATAGTCCTTCCCTTAGCCCTGTCATTAATCGTCGATGAATAATGTAGTTCGTTCTCGCGTGCATCGGCTGCACATACCATAGAGACGTCCATGGTCATACCATACTTTAACATAGAGACAGGTGGTTGGGAAGGGAGCTTGAAACGGGCAGTAACTACACATCAAGCATTCTCGCGGGACTCTTGCTGTCACGGCATCCCAGTGACGTTCCGTCATGCGTCGAAGCACCTCGTCCGCAAAGGCGGGCTTGAGTTTGAAGATGTTGGTGAACATTCCATTCGGTACTGGCCAGAACATGATAGCTTCCAAGAAGTCGACCCACATCTTCTTGAACGTCACGTCGAGCTCGTATGCGACGAAGATGGAATTAGTGACGGGGATTTGTTGGTTATTCGGCATGTTCACAGACTCCCGTCGCATGTCGACATCGTGGAATGCTCGCTGCCACTGGATGGCCATCGTGCGCATCTGGCGCTTTAAGTTAAGCTCGATCTCCTCCATCAGCATGGGTAATTCAAATTTCTGAGCCAGCTTGTGCAGTCTCACGGAGGCGGTATTCAACACGTCCTTGTATTTATCGGAAATTCCTATGATTTGATTAGAAAAGCGTACTTGATAGAGGGCTGTGGTTCAATATATTCACGTGAAGTGTAAAGCCAGAAGAAGATCTCATCCAGGAAATCCTTGTCTCCGGCGATGATGATCTCGTTTATTTCGTTCTATTGGATAAATATGATCAGCCTTCGCGTGTGTATACCAGATATTAATTATGGCATCTCCTTACCTCGGTATCTTGGTCGAATTCCCGCTTGAACTTGGGGCAGCGGGTTTTAAGGACGCGTTTGTGAAGCTTCCATTGCTTGTTGTCGCATATGATGGTGACATCGGAGCCCTGTCCATAGTTGAACAGACTGCGAGGAAGTTAGCTTAAGCGCATATCCAGCGATGTAATTTTTCATCATACTCTTCCATGCGCTGCGGGTTGTTTATTGTGCCAACCCATCTAGCCTGACCTGTAGGATACATATTGGTGTGTGTTCCAAGATCCGGCGGGGTGATGTTGGTTACTTCGCAATTGATGGGTATCATTGTGTAAGGAAGTAAGTTTTCAGAAAAGGTGTGTTTTAGAAGGGTCACAAATATATTTGGGTAGCTATTTCCACAATAGCATCTTGCAAAAATTAGAAAACACGAGGGTAGCTGCTGAGACGAAAACCTTTCATAGAAATCGAAACCATAGTTCGTGATTATACGATAGTATCATTGTATACGAACTAAACTCCATGCTGCTCTAGACGACTAGCAACCCTTTAAAAAAGAGTGATCATCAACTATATCCATGTAGAAAGGACTTTTGATTGTCACCGAATTCGTAACACCGTCATCATATCCTTGAATCCTTCCCTTTCGGTGGTGAATCAATATTCAAGAGTATCACTTAGAGAATATGCGTAAATGAACAATGCTCGTACTCAACACCAACCCTTTATGACCCAGTCCTGGTTCTTGTGAAGTCCTATTTGTGAAATTGCATTATTTGCTCCATCATAGGCAGTCAACCCTGAGCTCTCTGTTCCCACCACCAAGATACCCATTCTTCCGAAATTAACAGCCTTCTTTGATGGAAACACGTGTCGACCATGATTCTATGGCAATATAAACAGAGTTTTGGCAGGGACTTTGAAAATCATCGTCCTGTCATTCGAGATCTGATGTACGCCTTGCCTTGCGTTATATCCACGGTGTTGTATATGACGGTAATTCTTTGCTTAAAACTGGATTCTCTCCCGCTTTCCAAACCAGTTCCGTTTTGTTTGGCACATAAGTGCCGTTGCGAATCTCGTAGGCTTCGAGGCCATAGTATGCAATAGTCTTTTCGTCAAGGTCCGCGATGGCGAATATTATGGACAGGTCCACACCCCAGCTTAGGGTGATCGCGAGGAGGGGATCTGCGTGGCAGGGCTCATCGATAGGGAGTGCGTAAGGATCTGGGGGTCCTTTGGTTTGGAATTTGCAATCGTATTTATCTCCTGATTTGTGTTTTTCTATGTGAAAATCATACTTGCAGGAGGTGTTGCATGTGATCGTGCTGTTGTAGAGCGTCCAGGTATCGAAACGGTCAACCCCTTCGCTGGCGATTGTAGTGACAATCGTTAGAAGTGAGAAAAAGATCTTTGCCAGAGCCATTTTATTTGATAAAATTTCGCGTACCCTTTATTCGTTTTGTGGATTTGATTTTGAAGGAAAGTGGTATTGAGAGCTAGTCTGACTTAACTTATATTCTATTGTGAGATTTTCTCCGGTAGTAAACCGTAGATATCATGTGTTACTGGGGTGATAATAGAGTTTTTATTGGTGAATAATTGTATTGCCTTGAACTTTAGATACAGGAAGTAAGCGCCCCTTTCACAAAGTCCAGAGGTTATTGGCATAGCTGCAGATTTAGCTCATGCGTTCGATGTTTATTGTGAACGGAAATGTATGATGTATGATGGCTTTTTGTGTAGACCTATTTACTTTAGACATGGATTTCTTCGAACAAGCTATGGACTTAAATAACCTACCTCTCACACTAGGTAAATTCTGAATAATTTGATTGTTAGCGGGAGCTAAGTCTTAGGCCTTCACATTCAAAGAGTATACATAATATACAAATACAGACTGTTGCTCATTAACCTAAAGCCTAAAGGTGAAGATAATCATATGATTGATGAGATGATGAAAGAAAGGGGTGATGACTCATCAATAAGATAGGGGAGAACTTTACTAGCCACTCTGATTATATAAGCCGCCACAGAAGTGGGTATGTGGCTGTGTGGCTGGTAGCTAGTACCAGCACCGAGCTTATTTTTCTCCCGCTCAAATTTGACACGATGCAAAATTTCTAATTTCTCTTCCTTCACATTCCATTTTCGTCCACCTTCACACCTTCACAAACCCGAGCTCTGCTCCCCAATTGGCCAACCAACATGCGAACAGCAGCGCTGTCTGCGTCTCAGCGTGTCGTGCCACCATACTCGTCATTGCCACCTTGAGGCTCTCGTAGTCTTGCCGAAAGTAAAACGTGTCTTCGACGTCCTGTATATCTTCGACAGGAACCAGCACGATTTTCGATCGTCGCATTGTGCTTCAACATATACCTAAATACCAACTTACTAGTAGTAACATTGTCACCAAAAACCCAGTCAGGATGGCCGATAATATAATCAGTGCCTACATGGGCACCCCTCCTATTGCTAGGTAAGCTGCGCGCACAATACCTCGATTACTCTACGCTCGCGCATAGAGTATCCAGCTAACAGAACATCGACAGGACGGTCGCAACAGCTGTATTTCTATGCTCTGTAGGAGTCTACACTGGCATGCTCAGCGCCGAGCCCTTCATCTTCCACTACTCTCTACTATTCAAGTTCCCTCCGGGACTTTATCGACTCGTAACAAGCTTCCTGCTGACAGGATCTGGGATGTCTGTCTTGTTTGATACATACTTCGTCTTCACGTATTTGAGTCAGCTCGAGAGCAACACCAAGTTCCAGAAGAAAGAGGACTTGGTCTGGTACTTGATGTTCGTCACCGGAGTTATATGTGTAGGTCATGACTTCCATTCCTAACATCCTGTCTTCCACCTACACTTGAAAATGCCCCGTGTATTTGTAAACATATGAACTACACCTCATATATCTGCCCGCATAGTGATACTGCACTACAGCTATGACGGTTCCTGGAACTGAGGAAGATTACCCCTGCACTGCTACTGGCCCGTCATTCGCATACCTCATTAGGGTCAGCTAGGAGTGCGGGCATGGTGGGATGTCTAAATGGATGACTCGAGTGATGTCTTTGGACGCATTTACTCGGGTGGTATCTAGCGCCCTACATAACTAGCCTTCCCAGATTGCTTTCATAGAACCTATCTATCGCACAATCTTGACCATGGTTCGAGATGGAACAGCTAGCTAACTGGAATACTAGCCCCTAAATGCGTTCTTTACCGAAGGTATGCTACTGTTGCAAGCATTGCTCATCGCAATGTGCTATACAGCAACCCAAGACCAGAGGGGGATGAACGCACACTTTTACATCATCACTATTCCTGCGCAACTAATGCCTTACTGTCTTCTACTTGTCCAGCTTCTCTTCCCCGGTGGCTGGGTTAGTTTGAAGATTGGCTTAACTGGCCTAATTGCGGCACACCTTCACGACTTCCTAACTCGTATTTACCCCGAGTTCGGAAACGGACCTAACCTCATTCCAACCCCGGGTTTTCTTTCGTGGATCGTGAACATGCCAAGGATCCGCAACACTGGCTATGGTCAGGCAATCCAGCCCCAGAGGGCAGGAGCTGGAAGCGGTCCTTTGCCTGACTCCTGGAGAAGCAAAGGTCCCGGTAGGCGTCTAGGTTAGAGCATTCGATAGATGGATAGTTAATTAATAATGGACGCTATGATGCAAAATTTTCCTTGGGCCATATTGATAGAAATGTTCTCTTTAATAAGATTATTGTAGGCAGCCATCAATGCTCCCTGTGTAAGTTGTATGGTACTATCTATCCATGGACGTTATGTCCTAACTTAAATGCAACCCAAACTCCCTTTAGTTCCCGGTAAGTTTTTTCCCGAGTGCAAAGTCCTCCAATGCTATCATTAATCATTTAAAGTATACCCTTAAACCTACACTATCCATACAAATCACTAGCCGTCGAATGGATCGACGCTATGTCCGTAAACTCAGTCACCCTGCGCCGCCTATCCACGACGCGGGGCTCAGAAACCTCCGATTCTTGCCGATACTGCTCCGGCGGCGTTCCCGTTCTTATACCGTATCCCACGTGAGATTCTTGTCCCCACCGCGGGCCTTCTTGCTCACGTCGCGTCGCAGGGTCTGATATGTCAAGTCCTATAGATAGGACCTCATCTCGGTCGTCATCAAAGTCGTCATGGCGGTTGTGGTCTCTGCTGTGTAGCGGCGTTATGTCTTCCGCCGGTTGGTCGACGGTTATTTGCGGCGGTATGTATTTCGTCGGTTTGCGAGCCTTGCTTGGTAGAGATAACCGAGGAGCCCGCTGAGCCGGTGGGGGCGGGGGTGGAGGTGGCACTGTGCCTGAGAGGATGGGGTATGTTGGGGGTCCATGGTTCGGTAATGTCGTCGCTACCGGAGGGGCCAGATATGGGGTCTGAGATTGAGGAGGGGGGTATGGATATGCGTGCGTTTGGTATTGCGTAGGTAGAGCAGGGGCGTCCTTGTCATTCGCTATCGCCGCGGCGCTTGGGACATACGTGGCTGGTAATGTCCGGTTTATTGGGGGTGCTGCATTGAGGTAAGAATTGATGGCAAAAGTATCAGGCTTGTTAGATTTGATCGGTGGGGGAGGGCTAGGCGTGTCGTTTCGAGTACCAGTTCGGCTCGCGACTCGCGGTAGGTACGCCGGATGTGTGGGCAGGCCTAACTGGTTCGGATTATATGTATAATTAGGTTTCTGGTTGCCTTGAGCCACTTTCTCCATTCGGTTGTAGTAGTCAGCGTTATTGCTGTAAGACTGCTGAGGTGGCATTGGCCAGTCAGTTGACGTCGATTTATGGGTATTACCGAAATAATTCGCATAGTTTCCGACGAGTGGTGGTGAGATAGACTTTCGTCCATTCTGGGAGTCGAGCGGGCTACCATAGAGGTATTTCTGCTTCCGATGGTATATCCAAAATAAACCCGTTCCTCCCAAAAACAGCAAAGATGCGCCAATAACAATTCCGACGATAGCCCCAGTAGTCATAGTAGTCGTCGTTGTATCATTCGAAGTGGTAGTCTGATTCTGAGGAGCAGCAGTGATGTTTACTTGGAACCGCGTAAACAGTGACCCACTGAGACCGATGAGGTTACCGGCCTGGGGTCGCTGCTCACATCCCGCTTGTAGTGCTGTGAGAACTATTAAAATTTAGCCGTAGCCCTCTTCAACTGGAGAGAGGGTTAATTTTCATACAGTTTGACATGTAGAATTGATTAGAACTAGATCGGAAACACTGAACACAGTCCTGAAGCTGAGAACCATTAAATGCCCCACCATCAGCAGTGCAATAATCTAGCTGGGTCCCATTGTTAGGGTTTAGATTTCCCGTCTCCAAGGCTTGCTTAAGGGGTCGACAAGCATAGTCGATATCGCACGGGGACGATATGGTTTTCGTTACGTTCGGAAAGCCGTAAATACAAACGTCTACAGAATACCGCAAGTTATCTTGAGTAAAAGTTAATATGTCAATCTAGATATCCTGTGACGGTGGAGACGTACATAGATACCACGAAATATCATTTCCTTCGTCACTCGTCGCATGACTCTCTTGCAAACATTCGACACAATTCTTGAATCTAATACCAGCAGTGGTTGTCGAGTAGTCCTGGTCATTGCAGACGATATCCGAAGAATTTGTAGACGGGACATTTTGGTTTGCTGGATCGTCCAAGCATACCGATGCACATGATGAACCCGAGCTGACTTGTAGCGCTACGACCTTGTGTTGAAGATATGCCAAACACAATATTAATAGAGCGGAGTATGAGAGCATGTCGTAGGAACGAAAAGACCGACGGGGAAAGGATTAGGCTAGACGAGAGAGAAGGCACCGTCTTGATGATTCGAACATCGCACTAGCTACCTATTCACCAACCGGAATGTTGACTATCCAGGGAACAAATGATATGGTTGACAACCCAGTGTCTCTAGAAAATGATTCGAATGAGAGCCGAAGAGAAGCTTCGAGACTTGGCTGGCCGTGAGGGCTGTGGGTATGTACATATAAGTTAAGGGCTGCATCTTACCCTGGGCTAAAAGTTGCCAAATGCAAGACAAGCGGCTCCGGACCGCGCACTATGGTAACCTGGCTAAGATTTTGGATAGCGAGCGAGGTAAAAGCGCATGTGTAGCCGTGGAGTTGTTTCCCATTGTAGAAGAAGCTGTTGGTAGTTCTAATGAGGGGGGAAACACTACACAGGCTGTTAGACCAATCAGGTTCGAACCCAGAAAATGACCTTAACATCCTTCCAGCCATTGAGATTGATGAGTGGCCAATAGAAGGGAATATACCACTTCACAAAAGGCGCGAGAATGGGTCTCCCGGTGGGAAAAAAACAGAGATCCAATCTCAAAGGGTGGAATCGTAAGTCCGGGGAGATCGAAACGACTGGACAGGGGTAAATGTCTAGAACGTGATATGAGTGGTCTCGCAGACGCCGGCCAAAACAGCGACCGGCAGGGTGCCGAACTAGGAAACATTGAACCAATAATATGTAACACGAGCAAGGAAAACGCCGGTGGGTCGGCGTCTGTGAGAAGCGTGAGAAGCTTGAATTTGAGAAGAGCAGGGTCGTCAATTACTCCGACTGTTCAACACCCAGGTTTTTTTCTTGTAATGAAGGGCCATCAGAAGACAGTGCAGCGTGCCATTGCGTTAAACGAACAGGCGCTTGTCTTGCCTACATACTGTTTATCAGCGCTTACTTGGAATATCAGGTCATTTACCTTGAAGAACCCCGAAAAACAGTAGCAAGACGAAAAATAAACAGACGGCTTGCAGTTCAGCTGAACGTGGTAAACGAGGTGAGGGTTGCATTAGTAGCGCTTCTTAACTTGACAGGCTGACAGGCTGCCAGGAGAATCGGTCACGCGTGTGCAGCAATAGTGCACAAATTAGGTAGTGACTGTGGCTTGCAGCTCTGCAAGCGAGTCCAATCAACTTGCTATTAATATTTCCAAGGTTCACAAGACCATCGACAGAAATTTTCAAGTGTAGAAAGTCGGGTTTGAACCGATGAGATAAATATTGATATTCTGAAAAGACTTGACATCGACAATTGGCAGAAGATGAAGAGGACTACAAGATGATCATTTTTTATCATTTCCAAGATTTGCAGTTTAGCGTTCTGATTGAGTTTGACGTTTGCTGATGTAATCACGGCACGCCCCGGGGTCGTGGTATCCGAGCGAGAAAAAGCAACTTTTCAATTAAAGCTACAAAAATCACGTGTTACCCATCTCCCTTACTTCCAAAAAACTACTAGGTACCTAGTAATCAAACTATTTTATCCCAGCACCAACATCCATGGATGACTCAAATATTCCATATTCCATACGACAGAATTTGGAGACAACTCCTCCGCTCCAACAACCCCGACAACCAGTGTTGGTAATCCGCGATCCTCCTGTTAGTCGGACAGGGCGGAAAGACCCCTACTCCGGCGCTTCATGGTAAGATTTCGCCTACGCCATCCATATGGATACCAATTTCACCCAGTGCTCGCCTATCGACAGCGCTCAAACACCCCATGCCTAGCGAAGAGTTTTCTGTCACCACGATCTGGTACACGGTTTGCTGTCCCTGTCTAGGTATCTAAACTCCAATACCATGGCGCGCGACGGCCGCATACGTTAGACCTCTGTCGTGCTGCCCCACCATCGTATCCATATAAATATTTAGGAAGACGGTACTCAGAGTCTTATCGATCGACATCTTTCGTTTGAAGTGACTTGATTGCCCGTTAAAAATGTCGGCTCTCATGCTTGTATAACGAAGAACCCAGGATTGTCAATAAAGTGTGCGCATGCTTCTCGTGTTTGCTACGATATAACGGTAGCTTGAACCTACTCGCTGGTGGTTACAAGAGCTGTCAATCTGATTTCGAACACCAACAAGCATCACCGGAACCTATGTCACACTATCATGGTTACCTATTATGCAGGTACGGGTTTACCATCACATTAACTATATCAATGTCACCTCAAATGAGATTTGAAGAAAGCATCATGATAGACGAGGTTAATTTTCGATTGTGTATGTCAAGGGCGGTATGGAACGATGAATAGGTACTGCGTAGGTACTTGCTATCTGACGTGATAGTCGCAGCTGTCTTGGGTATCCTTTTTTACCCTCAAAGGTAGGTACTCGAACCTAACATCATTTCCTAATACTACTGGATTATGTCTTCACCTAGTAATTCGACCAAGGGATGTCTTGATAGTAGTGAAAGTCTGCATGGCCAAATCCAACTGGGAATATACGGGCGAATGGACTTTTCAATTTGAATAAGGCCAGCCATATGCGTTATTGTGTTACAAATCCAAAAAAAAAACCAGACATAAAGAGACCCACCAAGCAAGAAAAACCACAAACCAATCACGGCTAAACCACGGAAAAATGGATG
>MU385980.1:0-74899 GCA_022497145.1 Rostrohypoxylon terebratum
TGATTACACTTGACCTCTACCATTACTGTTACCTTAAAATCAAGACCCCCTTATGAAGCTATACTTACTAAGCCTAAGTATAGGTTCGTCACATATTCGACGCTTAGCCGTAACGAATCGTATCGTGTGAGTTTCGAAGTACCACAATTATTAATATTTAGGTAGATTTACCTTTGCTTGAACTATTTAATTATTACTTAATACCTACTTACTTAAGTATTTGATTGATTTTCTCGGCGTTAAGTTTTTAAACATGTAAGAAAACAGCGTACTCAGGAATGTTGAAAAGAAAGGTCATGCTAGAATATTATAAAGTGGTTAAGAATTTATGCCTTATATCTTTAACTTAAGTAAATAATGCATTACCTACCTACCACAAACCACAACTATAGTCTTAGCAACTTAAGTAACCTTCGTCTATTTCAAAGTGTCATAGTCTTTTGTAAATATAAGTATTAATATAGAGCCGTGAAATTACTTAGGTACTATAGGAGATTCAAGGGAGATTACCGCTGATTGGCTAAATTCGTAATATAAGTGTTTGGAATTTAATTGGGTGCGTCCATTGAACACTTTCCAAATTCGGACATCGTCTCTTCAGAACTTAGAGACTCGGGTATTAAAGTCAAATAGCGGCGATATTATCACTGAAACTTTATTGCTAGTTACCTAGGTATCAAGCAGGTAGCATACCAAAATATAAAATGTAAGTAGTATGCTTAGGTAGGTAGTTACAAGTCGTCAATCAAAGTACTTAAGCCTTGGGCTGTCCCTAGCTTATCCTCGAAGAAAAACTTGAGTCGCTCGACACGGGCCCTATCACCCATAAATCTTGTAGGGTTGGTGACATAGTTGATTGGAAGCTCTTTTCGCGAAGGCCTTGACAGATTCAAAACTTTCCAAGTCAAGCGACCATCCTTCCGCGATGTCATACCTAATTATTAGTCAGGGACTCGATCTCGTTCTTCGCTAACTCGCCAGCTTCGAGGTTTCGAACTGCCATGATGACCTTTTCAGCCCTTAGGGCGACAAGATGTTTCGCAGCCTCAAAACCTAGCCCGGTATTAGCACCAGTAATGATATAAGTTTTACCGGCGCAAGTTTCGGTCATAGCAAGGAGAGGAAGTTGGCTCCATTGTTCAGCTAATACCAGTTCACAGAAGGGGACTGCCATGGCTGACTTTTAGGAGAAAGTTGAAATAGGTACTATCAAGATACGAATTTGTTATATGGATATGGAAAATCGCAAGGTGAACCGACGGCTATAAGTAGTACCTATACAAAAGTATGTGAGGACAGAGTACGGATTAAATTATTTTATACCCATCTTGTACTTAGTAGGAACAATCCGTACGGACTTTCGATCATTCATCCACAGAGTCCGCGAAACTGATCACTCCTTCCCCATAACTGGAACGCAAGTAAAGCTCCCGATCAACATGATATGGTTCACATCGTATCTAGTCGGCGGGACCAATGAGAGAGTGGGTTCCTAATTGAGACGTGCTTGGTCGGCATATGAGGCTTGATGCAAGTGGGGGTGTGATGATATTATATATATACGGGCCATTTATTTTTGGGATTCTATCCTACGATGACGAACCCGGTGGTGAGAAATTGAGCGCCCCTGGGATTTGGGGGTTGGGGGGGTTATTGGGGTATTTTGGGGGTATTGTAGAGGTGGGTTAGGTGAGCTCGTATACGTGTATTTTGAACCTCACGATAGGCATTTACCTACCTAGGACCTAGGTCCTAGGTACATACCGAAACTTGGAATAAAACCTTTGTTAGCATTTTGTCAACAAAAGCGGCCTTGGCTGTTTCCTGAACAGCTTCATAACCAACGAGCCGGCAACAATAGTACCTGGATCTGAAAATAATTCATAAAAGAAGCCTTAGAGCACGTTATATTGAATGTTGATGATCGTCTTAGATCGATCTGTCGTCAATTTGCCATTTGGCCCATCGTCTTTTCGCTTCATGACGTGGGATTCTTTCCAGTGATGATTTGGTTAAGCTAACAGCTAATTGACTGAATTGATTAAGACTCGTGCATAGTGGGGTGGAGTACGAAGTACGAAGTACATAGTAACTCGACAACTTTACTAACTACAACGGACAGTGGACAGTGGACCCATAGACGCGTTTTCTAGCGTTTTTTTTTTTAGCTCTACATGACCACCTATTGGGTAGGGTATTGTATTGTTTTGTACTTCGTACAATACCTACAGCTGTACTAGGTATTACAGCATACGGGCTAGTACCTTTATTTACGACTACCTATTAACGAATTGCGACTCGCAGCATTAAACCACTAAACATTACTACCAACCGCGCGAACACACCAACACACCAACACACCAATATACGAATACTAATACTCAAACGAAATCGGCCATCTACCCATCAGTTGCCAAGATGTCGAGAAAGCAAGCAAAAGGCGAATATATTGAAACAGTAAGTTGCCTATTCTCAAATACTCTTCCCCCCATCATCTTCACGCTTCATTAACGTGAATCTCTATACAGGACACCGGAAATAAGGTATCACGAAAGGCCATCCTCATCGGAACACAACATATTATGCTCGGCGGCAAGACCGTTATCCAGGCCGAAGCCATGATACGAGGCGACTTAGCTAGGACAGCCCAACCCACTTCCAGTTCTGGCGCTGCCGCTCCCAGTAGCAACACCGCCGTAGCCATCGGTCGATACTGTTATCTCAGTAAAGGATGCTGTCTACGTCCGCCAGGTCGTATTTATAAAGGGTAAGTTATTTCCATGCGACGTAGCCCCATCTCAGTTGAGCTTCGTGGTGGTTGGTGGTTTGCTAACACAATGGCGTCTGTCCTAGAACTTTTACCTACCTCCCTCTACGACTTGGCGACCATGTCTTCATCGGTGATAGCACCGTAGTCCAAGCAGCAACCGTAGGAAGCCACGTTTACATCGGCCAGAACGTTGTCGTCGGAGACTTCGCCATCATCAAAGACTACGTTCGTATTCTAGACGGCACTGTGATACCTCCCAACATGGTCATACCGAGCTTCAGTGTCGTTGCTGGTCAGCCCGCTCGAGTGGTCGGCGAAGTGCCTGAGGGTGGCCACGAAGCTTTTGAACTAAGGGAATTATACAAGACAGTGGGAAATAACCCGCAGTCCTTGCCCGCTATATGATCTTTTTTTTAAACGCGCACTATAATTACGAAACATACGGGGGAATTCGCGACAAGGCACCAAGATTGCATGGCCCGATGCTCATTTCAATCACGCATTACGCTTTGGGAAACGCAGTTCTACCTTCCTACGAGACCCATGCATAGGTCAAATCGTTGAATGATCTCCCGAACACCAAGCTGCCACGATTGGTATTATTACCTCAAGATAAGCAAACCTTGATGAGAAAGCCAAGTAGGAGATAGACCATGGCCGATCAAAGCCAACATTGCATTGACATGCATCCCAGATATAGCCGGGGAAGGGACTGTTATACCGATAGTCATCTTACATGAATACACGCCCTCCTAGTAATTGGAGGTCTAATGGAAAGAGGCAGACATGGACGCGGTTCGCATTGGCTATGCGATCGGGCCGTGACGATGAGATCATTATTGAGTTAACGAATCAACAGCATTGAGCCGATAGCATGCTCCTCCACTACTAAGAGTCAGGGAACAGGGGTAGCTATAAGTATTAGGGGTGAGCACTACAGTGGGCGAGTATGTATCCATTCAAAACACCATCGACCATTTCCAATCCCCACTCCAGACCGCCCTAGATAGCGCGTATTCCACGGCCCTCCAACCCCGGTGATGACTCAAGTACCTAAGGTTCCAGACATTGCCATCGATATTCGGCAGGTGTGGAGCAAAAGCTACACGTTCCAGTACAGTCTGATTGTTGAACGCATGGCTGGCCGCAAGTTGCGTCGAAGGAACGTATCGAGTTTGGTAGAAGTGGTGTCTGATATCACGGATTAGCTTGGTTTACTGAATACCAGGCCAGCTAACGCCGCCATGACTGACCGCTGACGTGACATGGAGAATCATGAGAATCAAACTACCGAAAGATCTAAAGGTCGAATGCATTTTTATTCGGGTTTATGAATAGGATACTTCAAAAGGCATTGCTCACTTGTGTCAATTCAAAGTTACCTAGATATCAATGCATTTATAGGAATTTGCTCGAGATCCAGGCCAGCTACTAAGTAGGTAGGTAACCACCACGTTACAGCCAGTGTTGTTATGTTGTCACTCCATCTTCGCACGCATTACCCCAGCTTCACCCAAGTTCAATATCAAGCGATTGGTTTGGAATTTCTAATAGGGAGATTATCCTTGCTTGGACATGAATACGGCAGATGGGTTGATATCCTAAAATGGGACTATCTTGCGTGAATCGGCGTCTCCAGCAACCCATCCTAGGGACCTAGATCGAGTCCAGGATACATACTGCGCTGCAGTACTATCCCTACTAGGTACCTAAGCAGTAGAAATACATCACTCTACATTATACGATACGCACCAGCGTCAGTAATTCGTGCTTGCGATTGCAATTCATGTTTTCTAAACGCTGCGAGAAAGGAATAAGGGTCTGCCCAGTACGTCCTAGCCCTGGGGGTTCTAATCTGTTTCTGTTCTCATTTTCTTGCGTGAAGCGGTTCTAGCTATGACCTTACCATATCGCTATTTTCTAGGTGTTCTATGCGCTATAGCCACTCACTGACGATGGTTCTAAATCACATCCCATCATACCTTAGGTAGGTATACTACCTATGACCTACTAGGTATGTAAGTACCTAGGTCCTAGGTAGTCGCGGTCCAACAGTACCTAGTACCTAATAATATAGAGCAGTTCTTTGATTATAGCACCCTAAGATTATACCCACCAGCTATTAACCCATATTATTTCCGGCGGAGTCCAACTACCAGATCAAGTATTATTGGTTGCTACCTTTCAATCGTAACCATCTCACCAGACGACGCCTAACCTACGGGTCACTCAAGTTACAACTTCCAACGTTACGACTACCACAATGGGACAGTTCACATCAACCCCATCGCAACCACCTTACTGGATGACACCAGTTGAGAATGTTGGTATGTCCAACCAGATCCATTTGATCCGACATTCGATATATTGACCAACACCAACAAAGACCAATTTATCAGTAGATTTAGGTCTATTTTCAAGCTTTGTTGCCTTCGCCAAGAAGAACGACGTTGGCTTGAGCTGCTATTCGAAATGTTCAGCGACTCTGCCGAGCCGCCAAAATGTAGGCATGCAACCTTCGGAATATCACGTTTGATGTATTAATCAAGTCATCATGGGATGAGTCGAGTATTGTTGGACTGCTTAGTACCACTCTCATAGACGAATTGCAGGGAGATCTTGTAGCTGCTGGCCCGCTCCTGTTTCGAGCTATGATTCGGCTTGGATCATTCCCATACCAGAACAAACCTGTCTCGACTCTCAGTGTCGACGTGGCCTCGGTCGCAGTCATTTTATTACTTCGCTACTACGAGTGGGACGCTAGTTCTATTTCTGGGATTAGTTTAGGTGAATTTGGATCAGATGAGAAGGGGATGAGATGGCTGCGCCGTATTCTATTCCAATGCATGACGATTCGAGACGAATCTGCCAGCGACTGTGATCTTGAAGACATGCAAGATCTCGATAGGAATGAGTCGGATGACGAGGACCTCCTAGGAGCCCATCGATTCGTCACAAGCACAAACAGATGGCGCGATTGGAAACGTGACCCCAAAATCATGCACTCCGGGCCTCCTATTCTACCCGTGATGGCACTGCCTTCCTCACAATTTCGACATTTGAATGGCTCTATACCTAGAGCCGAGCTCGGCCCTCTTATAAAATTACTATTAGCCGGTCACATGTATATATCAGGATATAATCTCGAACTACGAGCTAGAAAGGAGCAACTGGAAGCGTGTGCGGCTAGTGTTTTGAATGCTTTCCCTCAAGCTGACAAGGCCGCTTACACCACTTGGGACTTGTACGACAAGATCCTCTCATCGCAATTGGTAATACACATATTACTCCAATCGAAAGACCTAAGATTCAATGCTAACCTAGGTACCTATACAAGCCGAACATCTACAATGGTTTCGCTGGTCTGTTCGCCCCATTGGTTCTCTGTAACGGAGCATGCATCGAGCAAATTATCTCGTCGACATGAACGGATATTGCTTCATTCTTGCGCCAAGCATCATCGGTGCATGAAACGTATGACTCGTCGGAGAGCATCTCGAATCCCTCTATTCTCGCTCGAGTGCGGGTGTTCTTACCACTGGAATTGTGTCCCCAAGAGCCGTCCATTATTTACACATCTGAAAGCGATGTCTTCAAGCTCGATGCGCTGAGAAAACAACTAGGCTCGGCACACCAGCACCTGGTAATTCTCGTAAGTGGGGTCAGTTCAGATGCAACAAACGCTGGCGAGAATAGACCTGTTTGCTTCGGCGCGTTTATTCCGCAGAGCGTCGTCGATATCGACACCAAAGAATATTCCAAGAGAATGCCTGCCATTCTTTTCCAACTCCGACCGACTCATTCAGTTTCTAATAGCCCCACAAACAGCATTTCATCGGGCAGTGAAAGTAACACAGTCGAGATCAGATTCCACAAACCAGGTCGTGCCGATGAACATTTGATTTTTGATGAGGCCGCCCAGACCGTCAGCTACTGCGCACGTGAAGACCAAGAAAATATTCACTCGACCCATATCAAAGGCGCAAGAATAGATCTTATAAGTCTAGGTCCATTCTCCGATACTAGTTCTGAAGACGTAGCGTCCTAAGACATCACCGACGGCGTCTGGGACGAATGTCGTCATCTCATTCACCATCAGTATCAATCTAAGAATTCCTTCGACCGATCTTCTGTTGACTTCGTAGTTGGAGTAGTACCTAGAGAAGAAGAGAACCATCACAATCACGACGCGTTGAAGCGAATGGTGGTATGGATTATTACAATTATGGTCATCTATGATCTATGGGTGTTTGCCTGTCATGATAGGGCTACTGGGATTAGGGATTGGGCTATCTAAAGGTAGCTTACGAGAGGTCTTCCACGATGGCTGTGTAAGCTGCTTTGGGTTGGTAGCTGGTGTCAAAGAGAAGAGGGGTGCTCTGGGATTGCCAGGAGTCCTATGTAGCGTTAGTAATATATCCAAATCCTGGGTCATAGACACTTACAGCGTCGCTCACACCCCACACGGTAATTCCAACACACTTCTCGACAGCAAGGCAGGCATTGGTAACGGTTACGTATTGGTCAGCCGGGGCGCCAACGATGTCTAACTCGGTGATAGCTAGTTCGGACACACCAGTCTCGGCAAGCTTTTCGAGTCCAGCCTGTTCGCCGCTAGCATCAGGGTTGCCGCCGCCGAGGTGGCCTTGAAGACCGATACCATCGATCGGGATTCCTGCGGCGAGCCATTTCTGGACATGATCAAACATGCCGGTAGTGGTTTTAGCCGAGGTACCGCTCTCTAGATGGTAGTCGTTAATGTAAAGTTTTGCATTTGGGTCTGCCTTGCGTGCTGCCTCAAATGCGATGCGAACGAAGTCTTCGCCAAGTACTTGAGTGAAGACACAGTCGCGGAGAGTGCCGTCCTCGTTGAAAATCTCGTTGACCACATCCTAGATAGGTAGTATTGATTAGAAAAAAATATCCTCATCATAACTTAACGTCAGCGAGTACGTACCCAAGCGCGAACCTTGCCCTTATATCTCCCGACAATGGTGCTGATATGATTTTCAAGGACGCTCGTGAGTTCCGTAGCATCTGTGATGGCCTTGACATAGTCTGGAAGCTGCTGGTACCAGACCAACGTGTGGCCGCGCACGCTTTGACCATTCTGGACAGCAAAGTCGACGAGTGCATCTGCACCTCCATAACTAAAACCCCCGCGGGTGGGTTCGATAGCGTCCCACTTCATGCTATTCTCCGGCGTCAACTGTCCGAAGTCCTTCTTGATAATGGCAGCATTTTGTGACTTGGACAAGGTTCCTGAGTCAGCTGCCGTTCCGAAATAGAGCTTTCCCTTCGCCTTGAAGAGCTGGTCGATGCTGTCGGAAGAGGAACCGGTACTAGGAATAGAGGACGGCGCAGCAGTTGAAGTAGGAGAATGAGTAGCCTGTTGGCTAGTCGAAGTCGCGACGCAGTCTAAGCGTTTCAGGGGGATCGCAGGTGCATTGAAAATGCAACTTATAATACAGATATTATTGAGCTTTCAGAGGGATCGCGTTCCCGATCGCGTTACCAAGAACCTGAATGACGTTCTATTCAATAGGGCTAGTGTCTTACTAGTGTTAGTAAATACGAGATGGCACGCGATTATACTAGGTACTTGCTCAATATCAACTATACTAGGTATAGGTACACATTGCGAAGTTGTATTTTCCCATTTTTCAACAATTTATAATATAAATGACAATCTAATAAATCCCGATTTGAGTGGTTTGATTAATAAAACATGACATGGGCACTTTAGACCATTGAATTGAAGACTTGACGATGAGAAGAATAGCTGGAGATGCTAAGCCAGAGAAATTGGAATCAAGGGAAAGAAAGGAATTAAAAAAAACAAGAGCTGTTGGAGTTCCATTCAATTATTTAGCACTACTTCATACTACATGTATAATAGAAATAACGCCGAATCACATGATAACTCCACTAGCAATTACCTGCAGCACACTAAGATGCCCTCCATATTCCACTAATACCCAGAAAGGAAATCAGCTACAGCTGTATTATGTCATTAAATAGTCCAAGCTCTCGTCCACAGATGCGAGGAAGGTCTCATCCAGATCCATGACATCAGAGTGATCCGAATGCACTTGCTTCAGTGTTGAGTAGTTGAATTCTAGGTATATATGATATAATACTTAACCTACAACATGCACCTATCTAAGATAAAATTGCTACCCGCTACCTACCATCAGGCGTTTTTCCACGTACAAATCTGAATAACCTAGATTGTCCCTTTGACATTGATATTAATAATTCAAGGCTTCGACTCAAACGACGATCATGACTACGATCGGGTTCAGTGTGAAATCCGACGCAGCCTCTGAGAGAGACCATGCCGAGGAAGCAGGTTCAAAGCACCAGCTCGATTGCAAGAATTCGCTAGAGTCGAAGCGCAAGAAGAGAAATGATGGTGACAAAAAACAGCAAATCATTGAGGATTCTCTTCCAAGGTACTATTTAATGCTAGGCATGCCATATGCCGTAACATTGTGAAAGATCAATTACTGATGCTTCTCAGTCCCACTGAGGCCTATGGTGATGGGAAGAATCAAGCACCACCCAACGGCAATAATAAGAAAGACAACGAGAAGAATGGGAAGAATGAGAAGAGTAAGATCAGCTTAGAGTCTCGAGAGAAACCAGGCGGTATCGGCTCAGCCGAACAAGAAGGAGCAAGAGAAGACATCGTCCCGTCTAATATCTTGGAAAAAGGCATCATCTACTTCTTCATCCGTGGCAGGGTCGGTATCGACGAACCGAGCAGTGTGGACGACATTCGTCGCAGCTACATTGTCCTTAGACCACTAAGAAAAGATGCGAAGCTCGGTGAGGGGACTATCGACGATGTCGGAAATAGCCGCCTAATTGCTATTCCTAAGAAGGTGCTCCCCTTGAGTGGAAGGGATAGGTGGATCGCATTCGTCGAGAAATCACATGCCTCGTTTCAAACGTTGAAGGACGAGTTTATGTCTGCTTCTGACTATATCACCAAGACCGCTGGTGTGAGACATACGCCTGCCGCTACCCCGGTAGCGGAAGGTATTTATGCCATCACCAGCACCGGTCGTGAGAGTCACCTTGCGTATATGATCACCTTACCCGACAATCTCGGCGAAGTGCAGAAAGAGATTGGGTTGCAGGAGAAGGGAAGCTTCATTGTCAGCACCAGAAATCCCCAGTATGAAGCTCCGAAAGGCACTTCTCTCCCGCAAGGGGCGGATTATCCCCAAGAGTAAGTGCACGTCTGCGCATGATTAACATGCCGTACGAGGACACTAACAATGTACAATCAAGAGTTCAAGACGGATTCAGGGCCTTGCGATGGTCGGCAACCCAACCCAAACACCTCGACTTCATAAACACACAAATTCTCCTCGTCGGCGAGTCGAGCGGTATCAGGAAAGCGACCGAGCCACAAAAAGACCAAAAAGAGGGGCAAGAGAACCCAATGGAAGAGCTAGAGAAGTTGGAAGACGAAGATACTCATCGGATGAAGGATCTACAAGGAGACGATTCGGAAGTCATTTTTGCAGATTTACAAGCACGAGCTAACGACTATCCTAAATTGCAGACGACGTTCTAGAGTTCTGATGAAGGCGAGGTTGAAATGTAACAAAGAAAAATAGGCAGCTGAGTGTATGAAAACAAAAAGATGCCCCTAAGGGCCTAATCTCCGAAGTGCCGAGACTAAATGAAATTTCAACCAATGACCATCAGAGCCAAAGAGTTGTAGTTATGACTAACTTTAACCACACATTATTCTCAATTAATTCTACGTCGTCTCGATTCGTCTAGTGGTTAGGATACCTGCTTGTCATTCTATGAATTCGCAGGTGGCCGGGGTTCAATTCCCCGATCGAGAGTGAACTCCCATTTCTGGGCTAATTTTTTTCTCCTTCATTTATCTTCATCTTCTAACTTTATCGACGCGTTCATTCATATATCTTGCTTTTTATGCATGGTAGCGATGCGCTCTAATATGACACGCCCATTAAATGTCTCTACTTCATAATGAACTTGTCTACGACGATGGTCATGCGTTCGTTGAATTAAGCGGCAAGACTGTGATCTCAGGTGTTTCCCAGATATCCCAATCGAACGACACTTGAGGGTCTCCGAACGGTCTTAAAGTAGCGATGCGAAACCTATTGGAGCGTCTTATCAGCAACCTTAGGTATACTTTGGTACCTAACACCTGGCAGCGGACGATGTATTCCATCGTAGGAGGAAAGATGAGAAACTTACTGATAGTTGCCGGGCTGAATGCTCGACCCGTTGGCAAACCGTCCAAGCCAATAATAAATTCCCCATTTGCTCCGAGGTTGAGTATATAACGGGAATGGGAAGATGTCGTCTTCGCTATCTTGACCCGGCGTGAACCATTGGGAATTGGTCGTACCATTCCAACTTGTGACTGACCCGACATAGCCGTTCTCGCCAATGACTGGTGGGTATTTCCACTCAGCTTCCGTATATCCGGCGTCAAATATCTGGATGTGGGTGGTCAGTAAAGTACTAGGTGCCCACCTAGGTGAATGGTTGATCGGATTCTGAACAGATTGAAACGGAGGAAAACAAGACGGAAAACTCACATCCCACCTCAACTCCGCCGTACCCCAAGCGAATTCGGTATTCAGCTTAGGAAAATCCTGCGCATCGCGAGACAGATTAAAGGTGAAGCTAAGAATCAAAAAGTTAGAGGTCTTCATACTAGGTCCATGGTCAGTATAACGCAGGCAGATGGGAGACTTACTTTGACTTCTGCTGGATTCTATTATCAAAAATCCCCGAGGTTAGAAAGGGAAAGTTGCCACCATAATCCCATACGTTAGTAATAGTCTGGTTAATATCGCATGCGACACCTGTTCGCCTACCCATTAATAAATATCCAGGAACACATGGTAATTTACTCCGGTACGAGGTATGCAAGCGACTCACCAAAATAAGGAACGCCGAGCTCCTCGCCATTATCGCCACTTATCAAAATTTTGCCGCTATATGCAGGTAGACTACTCGTCTTAAGTCCTTCCGGGATTTTGAACGTAAACCTATCATCGCACGGTCAGTCGGAGGATGCCCAGGTAAATTATCAAAATTTGAATTTCCCCAGGCACACATACTCGGCGGTTTTCGTCTCCGCAGGCCCGACAACAAATTCCCCATCGGGAAACACGACCTCGGGAACTATTTTCGCGGGATTGATTTCGCTGTAGAGCTTCAAGGCAGGAATGAAAGACTGCGGGGGCCCTGGGATGACAGGGTTCCAAGAATCGTATCCCCCGGCGTCCTGGAGCGAAAATGAATACGTGGCAGATGTGGACCCGTGATTCGTGATATCTACCGAGTGTTGAGCTACGAAGTGGGCTGTGTCATTGAGCTCAAATTTGCGACCCTCGAAGTTGATCTCCGTGGTGTAATTCAACACTCTCTCCGCGTCGATAAATCCGGCGCCGACTTGGGTGGTGGGTGCCCAGAAACCATAGTCGGTTGCTGAGGTGGCCCAATCGGCCCAAGGCACAGCACGAGCGGAGCCCATGATACGTGCAGTCAACCGCTTTGCCCAAGTAGGATCCGCGGCATGTGTAGCACGTCCTCCGTACTTGCCTACCCAAAGTGCAGCAACCCCGGCAATGTAGGGCGTTGCCATGCTAGAACCACTCAGAACCTGATATTGGTTGGTAGGGTACGTAGACAGGATCTTGGTTCCCGGTGCGGCAACGTCTGGCTTGAGTGCGAGATCGTACGTACTACCCCACGACGTGTATCGCGCAGGTCGACCTCCGCCAGCATTATATAATCCTACGTAGTTAGCAGTGTCGACGTCAAAAGAGGCGGTAACGTTTCCACCAGAGAGGATTGTGTCGATGATGGCCTTCCCGGCTCGAGCTTCTATCGCTGCCACGAGACCTGGGGCGCTGCTACTGGCATGGGGCGTTTGGTACGGCCCGTCGTCGTTGTAAAATATGATATACTGTGCGCCGAACGCGGCTATGTTTGTATGCTTAACCGTAGTATCGCATCCGCCGATCCTCGCGAGAACGATGGTTCCATTGAAGCTAGTGGTGTTTGCAGGTAACGGAGAGCAAGCATCGTTCTCCACGGATGAGTTGAGCGTCACCGGTTTGATAGGCCAGCCGAGAATGGTATTTGGAAAGAAGCCAGAGGCTGGTATGTAAGCAACCCGAGTCTTGTTCGATTGACCGTCCAGGCTGAAGTCGGCTGAGAAGGCCTGGGCTGGAAACGCACCCGGTTCAGCAGCTCCCACGGTGAGGACATTCTTGCCCGAAGCGCCGTTACTGGCGTCAAAGGGACCACTGTCACCTTCATTTCCCGCAGCTATAGATATAAGCACACCTTGCTCTACCATCCTTGAGGCCAGTACGGCCCAAGCATTGGAAGTGAAGCCGCTGTTCTCCCCCAGACTAGCACTAATGATATCTGCCTAGGGTATGATAATCTTACGTTAGATTAGGTACTAAGTAGAGAGGTATGCGATACGATCAATCTTGGAACATATTATCCTACTTACGCCAGAGTCAAAAGCCCTCAAAAACCCTTCGATGACCGTTTCCTCATTTGAATAATCACTGGTTCCGAATACTTTAAAAACGAGCAATTTGGCGCCTGGAGCAACACCAACAAATCTGTTCGAAAATGAAGTTTAGAGGATCTTAAAGATCAAGTACCATGTATATCATGTAGGTATCATAGCAACTTACTGGTCACTCTTTCCGGCAATAATTCCTGAAACATGAGTTCCGTGTCCATAATGGTCCATCGGGTCATCGTCTGGTGCAGCCGGTCCATCAGGCCAAGCTAAAGCAAAAAAAAAAAATGTCAACCGTGTTTTCGCGCCACCGTATATCATGAGGGTAAGGCGTACCATCGCCAACAAGGTCATATCCGCCTATCACTGTGTAATTGGGTCCGATACCTCCACCAAGCTGCAGATATTGATATTGGTTAGCAAAACAGGCGCATCCGGAGCGGGGGAGCTTACCGCAGGGTGAGTGTACTGGACACCACTATCGACGACCGCGACCGTAGCTCCCGTTCCGATAATCCCGGCCTTGTGAAGCTTCTCGACGCCTGTTGAGCCGTGTACAGAATAATTTGCAGCAGCTGCATCGTCACTATACGATTCGCCTTGGGCGGCAACCGGCAAGAGGCGTACGAGCGTTGATTTGTAAACAGAAGCCACGACAGGATCATCCTCGTCGGCATCGAGAGCATCGGCGAGGGATTCGGCGTTGCACTGATTGGCACACTCGACGCTTACTCCCGGAAACAGATCGGAATCAAACTCCTTGACTACGGTAAGTCCGGGGAGCCCAGCTACTTTGGCGGAGACGCGTGCTCTATGCGCACGCGACTTGAGCTCGACGATGAAGCGCCTCGGAGTGGCGCTATCTCCAATGTTCGCAGTGCCATCACTATTACGACGTGAGAGGCGTTCGGCGCCCCATGCCCCACCGGAAATGGCAAGCAGGAGCGCCAGCGAAGAGGGAGTCGGGCGCATTTTTGTCGTCCGGTCCGTCAAGTTACAGGCGGCAAAGAGAGGCGTGATCTAGATTCTATAGGCGACATGGTGAATATGGAGAGTGATGACTATATACATACTTTAGTAGATAGGTCCCTAGTAGATAGTAGGTAGCTAGTAGCTACTAACCTACTAGGTAGCTATCAACTTCTCAAGTAGGTAGATCACATTTCGCCAAGAGGTGATGATCTCGTATTTCGAAGGTTACATACAGGCCATGGCTAACCATTACCACCCCGTATATACCTAGGTCCTAGGTCCTATACCTCCAGGGCTACTAGGTAGTAATGTGGGTTATTTGCGACGTGGGTTTTGAGGCCTTTGTATTATACGATAGAAGAGGCGGCTATTAATTATGTGTCTACGGCGTACTTGTTGATTATCCTAGAACCCGTTACCACTCGTGGCGGATAAAAGGCTGTATAATATATATCCCTCCCTTGTTCGCATTTCGACGTAGTATCAACCTAGTCCTAGGTCCTAGGTCCTAAGGTTTAGCATAGGCTTGGAGTCCTTGTCGCGATCGATCACGATATTGACGAGTAGAAAAGAAATACTATGTAATAAATGGATTGTCGAAATCGAAATCATCGAATGGGTAGAGAAGACTAAACGATCGGAATCATCGGATAATAGAATGAGAATGAATAACATGTACCTACTAGATATGTAGTAAAGTAGTGTAGGCGCGGTTACGAGATTGTCGAAACTTCCTCGAGAAATCAGCTCATTACGGGGCAAGAAGCGCATCAATTGAAACGATATTATAAGGTACCTTAAAGTTAATATAGCATCGCACCTAACCTAACCCTTCAAGATGATCATATTACTACCTAATACTCGTATTGTACAATACATAGTAGGTGGTACTTACCTAGTGTTATATAGGTACTATGTCCATAGGACCTAGGCCGAGCTAACGGCATCCTTCGGTTAGTGCCGAAGCAGAGGGTCCTGAGGGTCCTGAGACCCTGAGTGAACTTTACTCTTGTCGCGTCTCACATTCTACCTACTAGGTACTATGAGCAGAGACCAAGACCATCTCGTCAACAAACATTTCTGGAGATTAGATAGTAGGTACTAGGTAAGTAAGCACTACGGACGTTGTTTACCTTTTACCTTTTACCTTTTACATGTCCGAGGACTAGCGACGACATTGATGGCGGGATGCGGTGCTTCCCCTTCCCCTTCCCCTTCCCCATTCCATCCCACATATCATACGATGCCGTCAGCATCATACGACAACGCTATCAGCCGCTGAGCTACGTCGGCGCGCACCTTAATATTCATAAAGATGGACCATGGAAATGAATCAAATCCTTTCTCTAGAAATTCAATGGTATGTGAAATATGCCCATGCGAGTGCGAAGAAGCCGCTGTCGTACTTTCTCAATCTGCTTCGTCGTTGGCTTCGTCACAGCTATTCTGTGCATGGTCATCTACCGTCCTTACACCACCTCCCTCACCTTACACCGTATTTCCAGCTCTTTATTATCCACTATGACGACACCGGCGGCCGGAGCAGCGGGAAGGAAGCCGGTTATAGTTGTCGGCTCTGGCCTGGCTGGTCTATCTGCCGCGCACGAAGCACTTCGTGCCGGAGCCGCCGTTCGTATGTTAGACCGCTCGCCTAAACCCGGCGGAAACAGTATCAAAGCTTCGTCCGGAATTAATGGTGCCGGTACGCGGTTCCAATCATCGCTAGGTATCGCTAAGGATGATACTTTCTATTCCGATACTGTGCGTTCGGCTGGTGCTAGGTTCGCCGAGAGCAACCCCCCGATCGACCGTAAGGCCTTGGTCGATATATTAACAACTCGATCCGAAGGTGCTGTCAATTGGCTTGCCGATGAGTTGAACGTCGATTTAAGTGTCGTGGCCCAACTTGGTGGACACTCTGTCCCACGCACGCACCGTGGTGGAGGGAAACTACCCCCTGGGGCAGCCATCGTATCGGCTTTAGTAGATGCGCTGAAGGCGGACCCGAATTTCTCCTTGGAGAATTCGGCCGAGGTGGATGAGTTACTGGCTAGCGGTGGTACGGTCACGGGAGTACGATATCATGCCGCAGACGGTCAGGCACATGAGCTAGAAGGGCCCGTAGTTTTCGCGACTGGAGGGTTTGCAGGTGATGCGCACGGTTTGTTATCAAAATACCGGCCTGATTTGGCAGGCATTCCGTCAACAAACGAGGCGCGGCCAGCTTCTCACGGCTTGCTATCTGCAATCGGAGCTTCGTTCGTCGATATGGATAGCGTACAGATACACCCGACCGGTTTCGTCGATCCCAAGGACCCCGGCTCGGCGTACAAGTTCTTAGCTGCCGAAGCTCTTCGGGGTGAAGGTGGTATCTTATTGTCTAGTAAGGGAGAGCGATTCGTCAACGAGCTGCAGACCCGGGACGTCGTTAGCGCCGCCATCATGGCTTTGCCGCATACGACAGTTGCAGAGACGAGGCAGTGGGAAGTGACGCTATTACTTGATCCCGGCGCGTGCGAAGCCACCGCGTCACACATAGGGTTCTATCTCTGGAAAGGCTTAGTACAGAAAAAGAAAGTCAGAGACCTAGCACCGGAAGTCATCGCGTCGGTGGACAAGTATGCAGCCCTAGTGATAGAACACGGTGCAGACGCATTAGGGAGAAAGGCTTTCGGACATTGGAAATTACCTCCCGGAGAGGCTAATCGAGACGAGGAAGTGTGCGTCGGGACTGTGACGCCTGTGATTCACTTCACCATGGGCGGCGTGGCGTTCGACTCACAGGCACGGGTCTTGCGATCGAAAGAGGGCGGCTCGCTGGCACCTATTTCTGGTCTATGGGCTGCAGGTGAGATTACTGGTGGCATACATGGCGCGAATAGGCTCGGTGGTTCGTCGCTGCTCGAATGTGCTGTCTTCGGTAGGATCGCTGGAGTCGAGGCCGCAAAAAGTCTGACAAACGTATAGTAGTAGTGATTTCAGGGATTGGGATATGGTGAGGCTGGAGGAATGTAAACCTGTGTTAATTCTGCATCTATATATGACACTATCAATTAAAAGAAAAAAGTGCTTGCAAATTATTATCGCCGTCTAATGAATTGACACAACAGGTTTTCTTCGAACCATGAAACAGAACCTGCAATCGCTAGTACCTGCCTACTGCTTGTGATAACTATTCTTATAAGACAGCGAGCGACATGCAAAGAGTGCGATTTCAGTATAAATGATGCTTGGATCGTATCACCTCGTATTGGGGTTTATCCTCGAGGATATATTACACATCGTTATTAACGGAGGAACTGATGAAGCAATTTGGAACCGATAGCCTGAAATTCAAGGCAAAGCAAGCCAATACGCTCCGCTCAAGCTACCGTCTAAGCAATCAAGCTGAGTTGTTGAAGCGGCGACCGTAGCGGACAAAACGCTCGTCTCTAATGCAGCTTGCCGGTGTGCTTCTTCGCCGAAGAAAAATCTTCCTACAATTAGGTAGAGAATTCAGCCCTGCGTCTTTGTTAGTTATGTCATGATACCCCTGTTAATACCAAGCTCATTAGGGATCATCGTGTCAATCGGACCCGAAGAGTCGGGACTCCACCCTGTCGAGTCCGGCTTCGAGCGAGTCAAAGACTGGAATCATTCTCATAAGGATGCCGAACCTAGTCGAATTAGTAGGTAATACCTAGGTCAGCTAGTGATCAAAGCACGTTTCATCAGTGCCCAAATCCCAACTACTATGTAGCAATAGGGAGTCTTGTTCCTTGTCCGACCCAAACAGTAGTGTTTCTAGAAATGCAGTTGTATCGAAGGATGGAAGAAGGTTGGTGGATAGAACTTCCAAGTTACCTAGTACTTTTGTTTGGCTCCGCTGAAATGTGACGTGAAGCAGAAACGAAACAAAACATCGAACTACTACTACTAAGTATGTAGCTGGAAACCAAACGCGCTCCCGTTAGTACACATGTACATACCAACTAATAGCTGATGCATCCACAAAGGCAGGTATCAAACGCCGCAGGGAAAACATCATAGATGCAGCCTCGCCGTTCCAACCGTTCCAACTAGATACTTAACATGGAAAGTGAAACATTAGCTCGGAGACCCATCTGGCAGCGTTATCAGTTCAAATTCTTACTTACTAATAGAACTATGGAAAAGTGTAGCGGGAGAGCCAGCCCGTAAAAATAATTGATGTGTCAGGTGCTCGGGGCACACAGCATATATTGAAAGCAAGTATGTCCAAAAATCGACAGGTGCCTGAGAAGTTCGGGTATTTGAGGACTTGAAGGTCAGCAGATTCCACCCAATTCACGCGAATCTGTACATGGAACTTGTTCTTATTCATAGTATCCGTGCCGTTTCCCATACACTCTATTAGATGAGATCCGGGGATTTCAAGGGATCTGGTCAACTTGGTGAAACACTGAGTGACTATCGCAGCTTTGTCAGGAGGGCTCAGGACTCAGAGCTCATCGATCTCCCCTTAAGTACCTGGGTCCTAGGTAGTCAACTGACCGGGGTAACTGGGTTGCATTCAAGGTGGATTAACAAACAGCGGGATGATCGCCTATTCAGCCAGTCAGCGTTCTTCTCGAAATGAATTCCCAACCACCCCCTGCGGCTCGAATTCTAAATTTCGATGCGTCTGACCGACCACTGAGCGAATCATAACGGCAGCGGCTCGCAGAAGGGCGACGTTTTCTCCATATGTAGCCGCGACCTGGTAATTAATTTGACGGCAACCAACATGGACGAGACACGCTTCTTGTTCTTCTTCATCTTGTTCTGCTTCTTCAGTGGTCGTTGTCTAGACCGTTCAGCTCGTTACCTACCGTAGGCGTATTTTGATCATTCCATAAGCCACGACCGAGTGGCGTTTTTTTTTTCTTATGAGATATGCAAGGTAGGTAGGTAGTACGACACTCGTCACTTTTTTTCCCTGCTTTCTTGCGGAGTCTGGAGTTCGATCAGAACTCAACTGATCTTGAGCTCTGACCTTTTAGCGAGCGATCCTATGCAGGAGTGTCAAGGGAAAAAAGTAGGATCCAACGCTACCTTGAGCCTTGTTATTTCAATACTTTTTTATTATCTTTATTCACCGTAGGAACCGGACAGCTAAGAACGCTTTGAAAGTCCCTCCCCCTCTCCCCTCTATTGCGACTCAAGCCCGCCCAACTGAATACGAGCAAATAAAGAGCTGTAAAAAACATCATGAGTTGCACCAACCTCTTTACTACAACATAGTGGACCATGGCCTACATAGACTCATGCAGAGATCCGTACCACCTTACCGAACCGGAGAGTTAGCCGGAGAAGAATTGCAGTTCAGCCTAGTGCCGTTACTTCCGTTGCTGTAGGCTGTCAGTCGAAAATCAAAAAGCAAGAATCTCATTCAACCCTACAGACCCGATATGCAAGGTAAGAAAAAGGACCCAGCTCTCGAAAGCCCCCTTGCCCGATGATACCCTACGCCGCTCTAGTCATCAAGAGGATCAGGTCCCATCGACATACCCCCGGTCAGCTCCAAAGGTCCAGAAGGTCAGAGGTAAAGGCCGTTGCCAAGGATGGGCGGCATTCTGCACCAAAACTCGTCCGCTTCCAACCTTAAAGGCTTAGGTTATGTCCAGCCTGCCGCTGTGCTTAGAGACGGTCTCTCCCGTCGGCTGTCTACGCCACGATACAGCATTTCTAGCGTGAAAACTACCCAGGTAGGTGCGGACCCTAAGTATTCCAACTATTCCCTCATCTCGGATCTGGAAGTACAATCCAAGTTTGAAGCTTCCTTTGTCAGGCGTATATTATCCCTTGCCCACGGTGCTGAGATGCATACGCTGGGGAGCTGGGATCTTGATGCGTGGTAGTTAAGGTAGGTAGGTAATGAACAAGATACTTCCAACGTAGATGGAGGTCTGCTAGGGCGAGTCTATGTTGGACGTGATATAAACGCGCGCTGGCCCCCATTCAACAAATTTCATAATTCGCACAGAGTTCTTCTCTTCGGATCTCCTATTTCTTACCAGATACGTATATCGCAAGTGGTTCTCGGTTCTCAAAGATTCGTCTCTGTATTGCTCGCAATCTAGATCTTTTCAAATTTCGTCAATAGGGTACCTGGGTATTTCAAATCTCGGCTCGGGAAACCCTCTTTCATCTTACATCTGCATATACTCAGGTATAATACAACCGCACGCGCATGCTACCTGCTACTACCAGGTACCTACTACACACATTGCTCTTAAGCGCCGACCAACCACTCGCCTAGCACACTCACACACGACACCCGGCCACGACCAGCTAAGAAACATCACATCGTCCTCAGCTGCCGCCTGCATTTCCGGTTACCCCAGTTATTGCGGAAAGACCTCTGTATAATTAGGAAGTCTTCGTCTTTGTCCGATCCAGCCGACCTATTTTATAATATCACATCAAGCCTATTCCTTCTAGACCCCGAGTCCCTCCTCCGTTCTAGAAGAGAATTGGCAAAATGCAGCCAAATAGCTTATTCACCTTGTTCACGGTTCTTGGCCTTACCTCTGCTTCCCCTTTACGACGGCGATGTAGCAACAGCACTATTCCGACCCCTACTGACCAGGTTAATTCTACCTCGTCGGCCGCCACCCCAACGCTACCCACGACGGGCTGTAAGTCTTTCCTACATTTTCTTCGCTAGGGTGCCTCTGCTTTAAGCAGTCTTCTTTCCACATAATTATCATCACAAACTAATACTGTCATAGCTGGAACCCAACTTGATGGCCCAGGCAATGCCACGCTGAAGCATATCCTCGTAGGCCATGGCATTCAGAATTACACCTGCAGCGTCTCGGGGGCAACAGCCTCATCTGTCGGCGCTCTCGCCGTAGTTTGGGACATTACTGATTTATACCCTGGCTCTTCCTCGTCTTCTCTCTCCGCGAGCGATTTCAACCTGCTTACTTCCAGAGTTCTACGGACAACAGAGATTCCGTTGAACATGGCATCGAACGGCAGCGCCGGAGCCGTCGTAGCCTCGCCCTTCCCCGCTCCGGTAGACCTAGTTATCGAAGGTATCACAAGCGCGGTCAAGTTTATGGGCCACCATTTCTTCGATGCAAGCGGGACGCCAACGTTCGATCTTTCCGGTGCGGGTGACGGAGAGTATTTCAAGGGCAAGAAAGACGCCAACATCTCCGCGCCTAGCGATGCCGACAAAGGCCTAGATCCGGCCACTGGTGCAGTAGACTGGCTCCGGCTCAGCGACAAGGGCACAAGCACCGGTGTCAGCCTCGTATATCGCGTGCTAACGGCCGGCGGAAATCCTGAGACTTGCACGGACGCTGGACAGACCCAGAGTATACCGTACACGGCTCAATATTGGATTTACTCAAACTAAAGCTTATCTACCGAAGGTGTATCGCTTTGGTTGATGATAGACTAGGTGCATGAGCATGCAGCGAAATATTTTGGGTGGCGAACTTGACATGATCGTGAACTTCTGGATCAACACACGGGATTTAATACAGTAGTGGCAGATGTCACTGGCGTTTCGGACTTATTTTCGAGTGTACTACTCGTGACGAGGGTAACGGCGAGGACTGGGAATCAGTCATTAGGTCAGGCTATTTACATACCTATTCTGGTCGGACAAGCCTTCTTTTATTACTTCTTAGTTAGAATGTATATAGGTATTTATCTTTCGCTGGGGTTTCCTAGTGGCCTCGGTGGCAGATCTACGTTGCTTCGGCGCCATGCAAAAGAAAAACAACATATATAGTAGGTATACCACGACTCTTTTTTTTCGTTTTGGGCGTAATGTATATACGGCGAGCAGCATCATAACCAATGTCTTTAGGATTTCAACCTTACCTACTTTCCACCATCATAATTATTGCTCGGCTTGAATTCTTATCTTCGAAATATATCTATGTCATGCTATTTTTACATTGACCTTCTTAAATTGACAGGACTACCTATATTCCCTACACCGCGGTTAAGGGTTCATGAGATCTAAGCTCATGACCGTCTGCTCTAGAATTATATTCACATTAGGTCACCCTAGAATTCCTTTTAGAGGATGTACATGACTAACTATACCTACTGTTCAAGTCATCGACTTACTTATACACCTATGGAGTCAATTTGAAATGTGTAGAATCTGCACTCGTCGAACTGGACGCCGTATAGTTTTTCTTGGTACCTAGGCCCTAGGAGATTCATCATAATCTGAGACTCGCGATTAATGTTTTTCAAGCCCCTTCTTGGTGAGCAACAGGGAAAAAAAAATCTCATTCGCTAAAGTGGGGTTTTACCGGTTAGGCGATACGCCCAATCTACCTACCTTGTCTATTCCAAAAATAGACGATCTCCGGATAGACCTATAACAAAACGCGCCGCGGCGACGCGTCACCAACAAAGATATTCCTTTTTGAGAATCTTCTCATTGTAACAACTAAATCTCCTTGGCAAACTTCCGTATTTTTGCTTTTCCAATTCAGTTGAATCCGAGTTCGTTGCCGCCCAAACATGCTCGAGGTAGAGATTCTATCTCCTACCGCCGGCATCTAGACCACCCTGCAACTCCCCTTCCAGGCCCATCTGATCTAGGTATTCCTGAGGTCGCGGGTCCTCGGCACGCCACTGAGAATTCCCACCGCTAGGCATCGGCACCTGACCCGCAGCCACTTGTTGTCCGCCGGCCGGTCCCGTACTTCCTGGCGCTGTCCGGACCAACTGTCGGAATCGGAACACTTCTTCCTTGATCATCTCTCGCATGTGGGCGACGTCATCAATGACTTCGAAGTCGAAGTTGAAAGTTGTCGGGCAGTCAGGCTCGTCGGATGCGTCGTGCCAAATCTGTAGGTAAGGGTGCTCGAGAGCCTGCTCAACGCTGATACGCGAAGAGGGGTCAAATGCTAGCATTCGATCGAGAAGGTCAAGCGCATCGGGGTTGGCGTTCGGGAAAAGGGTAGGGAATGGTTTCTTGGCCATGTAGGGTAAGTTCCGAACATACTCCTGGGCACGCGAAGAACCGATTCGCGAGAGTGTCTCCTCATTAGGGGTTCCGAGGATATGGAGGATCTGGTTGAGCTGATCGACGTAATCGCGCCCCTTGAAGAAGGGCCGTCCTCCGAGTAGTTCGGCAAGAATGCATCCAACAGACCAAACGTCAACTGTAGTTCGTCAGTCTCCTGCCATTGGATTGAGGTTTCAAGGTCTTCACGTACTAGCTTTGGTATAGCTCTGGAAGCTCAGCATGATTTCAGGTGCGCGGTACCATCGGGTGGCAACATATTCAGTCATGTAACCAGCGTTCTCTTCGGGATCGACGGAGAAGCCACGAGCCAGACCAAAATCGCAAATCTTGAGCTCGCAATCGGCGTTGACGAGCAAATTACCCGGCTTCAAGTCTCGGTGCAGGACGTTCGCAGAGTGGATATATTTTAAACCGCAGAGGATCTGATAGATGAACGATTGGAAGTGGGCGTCGGTAAGCGGTTGGCCTGAGCGGATGATCGCAGCCAAGTCGCATTCCATCAACTCTAATATTGAACAGTGAGTACGACGATACCAATGGCGGCGACATGAAACATGAGCCAGCTACATACCTTCGTATAGATACGTCTCATTGAAGTTTTCTGGTCGCGGGATGTCCATATCATAAAGACATGTGATCTGGTAATTTGTATCAAGTCAGTACTTTCAGTACTTGGTTCATTGGTCTCGGCCATCTTGAGATAAGGTATATAAGTTTCGCAGGATGACAAGTTGATGTCTTACATTGCGGTGGCCTCGGAAGTGTTGCAGCAGCTTGATCTCGCGCAAGGCGCGCTTCGCTAGGATCTTCTTGCTAAAGACATTGGTGACCTTCTTGATAGCGACACCCTCGTTGGTCTGATTGTTGACAGCGGCACTATTTGACAAAGCAGTCGTCAGAAACCAGATACGTAACCATATAACCATATGACCATGTAAACATGTGACAACATGTCCAAAGAATCATATAATCAAATGCGACGCACGTACCAAACGATACCATAAGCACCTTGTCCTAGTTCCTTGGTAACGGTGTAACGCTCGTCGACGATGAAGTCTTGATTGAAGACCTTGAAGACCTTACGTCCTTGTAGGTCGGCCATTGTGTCGGGATAGCTGATATTATATGACACAGAGTGCGGTGCGGCTGGCGGGGTTGCGCTCGGACGATATTGGAAACGGGTAATTTTAGTTTGAATCGCGACCCGAGATGATTTGACTGTTTTGGCCTTGTTTAATTACCAACAAAGCTACCTAAGTATACGATCAAAGAGTAGCCAAAAGTTGGAAGATACTCGATATTGCCGGATGGTGTATGTTGTGCGTGTTGACCGTCTTCTATACCAAAGGACAGGATGGGTTGCTCGAGCTAGATATATATGCCTAGATATATGGCGTTGTGACGAGGACGGTGACGAGGACGAAGCACAAAGCTAAGGCTGAAACTGAAACCGAAGCTGACGAGAGCAAAAGCGAGATTGTGGATCGAGCCGAAGAGAACAGAAATCCAAAAAGAAAGTAAGCGCGGATTATGGATAGGTATGTTGGTTGATTGGGGACGTCGAGGGGTTCAATTTGATTTTTAAAAGGATAAGCTAGAAGACCTAGAAGACTTATAAGATGTAGAAGTGCCAAGACAAGGCTATTAAGCAAACTGATTGGTGATGGCGATGGCGATGGCGATGGAGAGAGAGGAAGAGGGACAATGGCGAAAGCGATATAGCTCCGAGGGGTAAAAATATAAAATGTGGATTACTGTCCAGATAGTGCAATACGTAGTGTAAAAAAAGGTGAAAGGTCAATCCATGTCAATCCCCAAGAGGGAATAGGCAATAGGCAATGCAATAGGTAACAATGGATGTGACGATGTGACTTTTACTAGCGCTATAGATTTTAGTTTTTTTCCCCTTCTTCTTGTAATCAGAAAAAAAAAAAAGAAGGAACAACCTTGAAAAAAGAAACAAAAACAGAAACAGAAGCAAAAACAAAAGAACGCTGTTTCCTTTTGCCTGCTTATGCGCCGCGTTGTATGCTGTATGTTCAGTGTACAATTGTAACCTTGGAACTCACAACCATCGCTTCAAAGGATGGAGGGGGATGGAGGGGTGCGCACCGCAAGGGCGACCAGGACAGACTCCAGAGCTGGGGGGCAGTTAATAGTAAATACTAACCTTTGTGGGATGTTCCCCGCAGCGTCACAGCAACACTGATTTTCGTTGGCCACCTTTCGAGACCTGACCCATCAATTCTGGTTCCAAGATAGCGCTAGTATGGGTACACCCCTGCTCTCTCGAGCTATCTTAGCCCTATAAGCGCCGACTGCCGGACACTGATTGGAAGCAGTCTCGCTATCCATAGGTACAATATCTACCTAGTAGTTAGGTAGATACTCAGCTCCTAGGACCTAGGACCTAGGACCTAGGTATTGTACCTGTGTGCATGTGTGCATGTGTGATTCTTTTCAATGTTCATAGCCGCCGTACGTAGCCACGTTATGGCTGTGCCCAGTTGTATGTAAACCCTATTACATAGGTACGTAGCCCGGAGTACGAACTCAACTCGAGTGATGATGCGGAAGGAGACGGGTGGTTTAGCTGTTCCGGCGGAGCGGAAAGGCCGTACGGGCGTATGTTGCTTTAGTGAAAGTTAACCTTAGAACTTTGGGGGAAAAACCTTGAACCCACTATATCAGGGGCTGAGCTGAGGCTGAGGAGGCAGAGGGTACCTACTTACATAAGTCTTAAGTCTTAGGGCCTTAGGCAGGTCCCCCATGCCACGAGCATTTCCTTTCTCGTCTGCCTTTTCTCATTGGCTTGTTCCGCAAATAGACACTAGCAGACTAGTAGATAATAATATCAATAGATATCAAAATGAAAGTAGGAAATTCTCGTTCTCGTAACATGTCGACAAATCACTGCATTGTATAGGTAATAGCCTATCATTACAATCAATCCCTCCCAGTCAACAGAATCGCCAGATTATATATAACCTAGGTAAATATCCAAGCCGACCATTAGTCAACTTGGCTTATTAGATGCCTATGATTGGTGATAAGGCACCAGTCGTAAAGGGCCACAACTCTGGGTACCTGGGTCCTAGGTATGTTCTATAATTCATGATAAGGTTGTGCTCGTAGCCTCTGTCCATCCATCTACATGGCTTTTGATCTATGGTCTATCCATCTAAACAAAACCTGGGTATCGTCGGAATTTACACGGCAATCTTTGTGACGTCGGGGAATGTCTGCTCTAAGAAATTTGTCGAGAATCTCTTGCACTGTTCGAACGCCTTCTCGAACGCGTTTCGGCCAACGTAGTAGGGGTCTTGCACTATCTCTTTACGACCCGTACCTGAGAATTCGCCAAATAGCATCACTCTTGCCTTGCATGAAGCGGATTTCTGATTTCTATTTCTCCACCGCTCGAGATCTTCTAGATTTCCATTATCCATCGCAAATATATAATCGAAATCTCGAAAATCGCTGTCGCGGACCTAGAGACGATTGCTGATTAGTCGACCTCATTTACATCGCATGAGCCCTTTTCCATTCAGCTTCTCAAACTAACCCTACGTGCGGCGTGCATATAGTTCGTGATGCCGTGGTCTGCGAGGGTTGACATTGTTCGGGAGTCGGGTTCGTCTCCAGTATGGTACCCACCTGTTACATCATATTATATTATTTACGTTAACACTGACCTCTGCGGTACTAAGTAATGGGTACCTAGGACCTAGGTACCTTTGGGGAATGTGGGAATTTTATGAGGGTTGTCTTCATACCTGTCCCGCATGAGTCTACCTTGTCGATGAGGTTGTAATACGGAGACGAGCTGTCTTTCACGATGGACCGGAAGACACCTTCTGCCATGGTAGATCTACAGATATTGCCCAAGCAGACAAAGAGAACCGATATCTTCTGCGGATGGGCTCCATCAGCCGCATGAGCTGCCGTCGTAGTCGACATGGCGAAACCAGGAAGTGGTTGGTTGCGAACGCAAACGCGAATAATGCGGATGGTAACTTGAGAGTTGGAACATGGAATGGATTCGACATTATTAAACAAGTTCTAAAAACTAAAGTTTTCAACTTCCCAATTAAAGTCCTCAGCGGCCTTAGCGGCTTTAGGTCCTTATTGGAAGATCTTCGGTAGCATTATCTTGCAGCTGCCGCCCCTATGTACTATGTACATAGAAGTGAGATCTATTAGGTAACCTTGGAAGTTCCACTTTTCTGACATTTTGTTTTGGTCAACCCCACCCCCTTTCAAGTTTCCCCTCTTCCCCTTTCCCCTTTTTTTTCTCTTTTCTACCCCAGACTTACAAATGCTCAATGCTTAGGTAGTGACTAGTATTATATTAGGGAGGTAACTCTTAGGGCAAGCTTTGAAGGTTTGACATAATCTGCATCATTAACCAGGTACTAATTGAAATAGCTGAACCATCTAGATACCTACTGCTGATGGGAGTCCGAAGTTCCATCGTGATGGTTTTTTAAGGTAAGCAAGCAGCATGATAGAAACTGGCCGCATTTGTTAGATTTATACCGCAGCAGCACATAGCAACTAAATACCGAAAGCCTTGATTAGGTAGGCACCTATTACTACCTACTTACTTACCTGATCACCTACTAGGTAGGTAGGTATTTATTCTTTCGGCAGGATTATACGAATGCTTAGGTAATTCCCGGTCAACTATGAAATTATTCTTTCAAGGATACATTGTTACTTGGTATAAAGCGACTTGGTCTAACCAAGGAAAGCGGTATTATGCTTAAATTATATTTTCATAGTCACGATATAAACCCACTTCTTTACCCAAATCTACTAATAGGGCTGATAGGTCGACGGGACGATGGAGATGAGGGTGTTGCTCGAATGATACTACTAATAATAGCGCTGATAGGAATCGAACTTAAACACTTTAATAAATGGCCCCTTACCCAGTAGGTTAGATCGGTCGGTTCTAGAATTTCCTTTTACTGCATCAAGTTTGCTTATATATTACATACTTGCTAACTAAATCTCGCGATATATCCAAAAGTTTACTCGCCTTGTGTAGCTATCCTGGAGTCATTCATCAGGGTGTGGCATGACAGTGTCTAGTGGTAAGCATCAATACGATGATTTCGATATCTTGGGTAACAGTAGTCATATTTATGCTGTACTACTTCGCATTTTTGTTTTGCGGCGGCGCGACGGCACAGTCGGTACGACCGAGCCTCAATCCTGTCTGCGCTTCTGCCTACAGTACGAAGCGAAATTGTAACTTCCCCCGGATCTGTCTAGCTTCACGACAGGCATCATTCACAATGACCAATCAGACAAGACCGGACTAAGCTTAAATAGCTACCCTTGAATGACTCCATCCCAGCACTAATCTCATATTCGCCGAGTCGTTCCACTTCTTCGTGCACGGGAACTTCAGATCTAGGCAAGCCTTATGGTCTAGACTAGTAAATGTCTAGGACTTGCTTGGATTAGCAGTCAGTTCTGTGCTGGGCGTCCCATACCGCCTAGCATAATGTAATGTAATTTTAAAGACTCAAGGTAAACTTCGCTTCAGCCGCTTCCAGGGGTTCACGAGAATAAATACTCTCGTTTTCTCGCTTGTTTCATTCTATCTAAGAGTCACCAAGCACTTATTCATTCGTTTACCTTTTCGTTCGCCTCGTGCCCATTTGACAGCCTTATAATCTATCACGATGTTCACCGAACTCGCCCTCGTTTCTCTTCTCGCCATTGCTCCTTTGGCTGGCGCAACTCCGGATGTGACCGCCAAGGTTCTACCCACTGAGGATTGTTCATCTTACCCCGGATATGATGCCTCGACTGACACAGCTGGGCCTTGGACTATCCAACTAGTCGACAGTGACAATGCTGCTATTGAAGGATTCAGCGACACCTCTGTCTATTCTATATCATATAACCCCAACACTGACACCAAGCCAAGCTTGCGTTGGGGTTCTGTGAGTACTCTTATCTAGGGTTGACGTCTAGTAATCCATTCTAACTAGTTATCACAGATTACCTTTCCAACTCGCAATGATATTGCTAAGAACCCCCTCAGGTGCAGCGCAGGTGAACTCCAGGGTTTGGTGCCCACAGATTTGACGGCTGCCGGGGCCCCGACAAGTTACCAGTGGGTTCCTCTGGTGATCTCGCCTTACCCATACGATGCCGCGTTGATGTGGAAGATCGATGGCGAGACGCCTCAGATCTTCGAGCATTACGTCGGCGATGTGAAGCAAGACGGCGTGTTCATCGGAAGCTACAATACCAGCACGTCGTGGGGTCTTAAGTATGAGCCTGAGAATGTCGGTTCTAGTGGCCAGGACTACTACTACGCACGACTTCTGGGACCCAACAGTGCTGATCCCACGACCGGTCAGGCATTGGGCGCAAATGAAACCACGGCCTTCATCAAGATTACGGCTTAATCGACCCATTCCGGGAAGAGGTGGTATATTATCAAGAAGGTACTTCATGGTTTCGTTGGATATTAGGGCTGGAAGATGATACCGACCAGATTGTTCCCGCACTTACCTAGCTGTAAAGTATACTTACCTAACCTACTTATACACTATAAAAATGTATATATCACTTGATATTTACGTTGCTTCCATATCATAAAGCCCGGCGCAGCGTGACTTTGATATTATTTTTTTAGGAGTAAATACGTATCTATGAAAAGATTCCTTACGGGGACTTCAAAACTTAATATTAAAGTATACCTAATATGACTTACCTAGGTACTTAATTATAGGTAAGTTAGACATTTCTTAGCTTATAATATAGGAGTAAAAGCAATGTAATCATCGGATACGCCAATTGAATTATTACATGTTGAATGCAACTGACACACTTTCTTCGTTCTTAAGGTTTTCCCTAGTTAACCTTTTTTTTTATTTCATTGTTGCCGAGATTCTCGGATACTGGTCGCTCATATTGGTAACAGCGATTATCATTTTAGTATTTAAAACTCGCAACAACCGCATTAGCAGTTTCTTAATATCCAGTATCGAACGGATTATATCCTTAAACAAGCTAACTATCGATCAATGCCTGAGACTGCCCGAGTAAGGGGCTGTCCTTCGCCGTAGCCTTTTAGTCCTATAGCAACAAAAATAATACTAAGAGCTGATGTTATCCTACTTGAAACAATAAGGATCTATATTACTTAATCTTAACTACAAGTCGTTTGGCTGTTTTATATAACAAGAATGTTGATTCCTTGATTGGCTATGTTCTGTGCATGATAAGTGGTAGAATAGCTCCTTGTCATTGAAGTAGTAGTGGCTTTCGTTACTTGATCAGGATTTTAGGTTGTGGTGTTTAGGATGACTCTTAACCTAGATCATGGCCATATTCATTTTCATTGTTGCGTTACTCTCCGCTTTAACGAGTAAGGGACTTTAGGTATCAAATGTCGACCGCCATCATTGACCTAATAAACAAAACTACCTAATAATAATATTAGGTATTCTATTGGAAAAAGTAGAACTCAAGGGTAATCCATCGTTTCTAGTTCATTGCATTTACTCACATTGACCCATTCTCACATGGATGAACAATCAACGTGAATCATGCACATTGCACAGTCATCCGCAAGTATTGGTGGCATCTTGCGTGATCTCATTGCCGAAATTACAAGAAGTAAAATACAATCTAAGTTATACCTAAGCTTGGTTAAATCATCCCTTGAAAAGAAATAGGGTCATGTTAGTTACCTCTCAGCAAGGTATGTCAAATAGAGAGATCACACTAAAGGCTACCTAACATGTAAATAGATGATATCACATGGAACCGTACGGTAGCTTTACCTTATTGTGAAGTTACTCTAGGTATTCCATGCGACGTTGATACGTGTGGTGTACCCAGATCATACACGCGCTGAATAAGTATTTTTTTAAAAGAAAAAATGCATTCCGGTGTGATCACGCTGATCTGGGCGTATTATATGGTCATCACCACGTAAAATATCACGAGCTTAACAACCTACATAAATACATACAAGTTAGCACATAACCATACTTCCTCTACCTTCCAAGTTGATAAAACCTGACATCCCCTCCTTAACTCTTCTAAAACTTTTAGGTGCTTTTCAACTGCCTAGTTGTATACATAGGTCTTATGTACCTAAACTGTTATCATGATGCGCCGAACTCATAGCCACTTTTGCCTAATGGCCATAGGCATATCCGCAGCCTTTACGGTGAGCAGGTGATGAAAGTTGCGATGGGGTAAAATCCACCAGAGATTGCTGATTAAAATTAGAGCGGTAGTATTTATGAAAAGCCTCGCTCAACCAGTAGGCACTGAGCTATTCAACGGGCGTAGTGTAGCACCGTTGGTAATCCGAGGAGCGATTGGGCAAGGCGGCGAGGAGAAATCCTTCAGTGGTACAGTTCAAGTATGCGTTGAGTTTTCTCGTCTAGTTAGGCATGTGATATATCTAATCATGTTTCTAGGAAATTGATAGTCAAGTTCGGAGCATCAATCCCGACGGCTCGTGGAAAGAATTCCAGATCAGTGGCAGGGACTTTGTTAATACCCCAAGGAAGAGAAGCCTCGTGAGCGCATCCATACGCCCATCCAAGTCATCATCTTGCGTAGGGATACATCAAAGTCTGACCATAGCATGCACGATAGGACAAGATACTTTGCCATGTCCAGGACCTAGCGCCCGCTCCAAGGGACGGCATTGACGCAACCATCAATTGGCTTACCGATCTCGCAACGGAGCTCCAAGTATCTGGAAATCAATGCACTAAAATGTCTTGCCAAAAGAATACGGCATTCTGGTTTTGTAACGATAACCCTTGGTGGATCCAACAAAACAGCATTACTCTTGGAACCTACGTTACTATGATTGCGAACGAGACAGCGTGTGAGACATCGGGTGATCAAAATCTTATACAGGGTCAAGCATTCGACACGGGAGGTTTTAATGTCATTATCAACGGGGACAATTGTCCTTAATCTCAGTAGGTCGGATACTTGGGCAGGTAGTTTCTCATTGTCGATTCTTGCTCCGGGTGATCCAGGATAGGGGTAAGGCCACAGATGAGCTGGGCTCTTACTAAATAACTACAGTATACGGGCGGTATGTAGGTATGTAGGTATGTAGGTATGTAGGTATGTAGGTATGTAGGTATGTAGGTATGGATATATGGATGTGTTAGGAATCCCGTAACTATCTCAGTCCAATGAATAATCTTGAGCTAACCAGTTGATTTGGTAATTAATTGTTCCTCGAGACAACAATATAACTAGGTACCTACCTACCTAGTTATCATATGTCTAGACTCTAGGCACCAACAACAATGTAATGTCTGCAATATCTCTAACACCACCAACAGGGCTACTCCCGGCGATCTATGCGCTACAGCTATGCGCTAACAGCAGCTATATGCCTGCAACTTTGAAATTTCTATCTAAGAACTTGATACATAAGCCCATCATATCCACCGTATCACCATACTCATCCTTTCCCAAGTGAACCTATTGGCTATTTGTTTACCACATATCTATTAGGTTAGATATATCAAAGGCACTCGAAGATGTGGCATTGCTTCTCCGAGTCTCCCGAGAGCTTAGCTTCTGAGCTCTCTCTCGGACGAACAAGGGACCAAAAATTTCTAGATGCACTGCTTACTTACCTACTAGGCATAAAGCGTCTGTCTTGAATTAGCGTTCAACGTTAAGTACCTGTTAGAGGATACTTCCGGATACTTTGGGTGAACCGTAGTTTGAGTGCTATACATACCACTAGGTACCTGGTAGGCATTATATAACCCCTATTATTAAAAGGCGGCTAAAAATCTACAAATCTTTGGGTACGCAGTGGAACGAACTTAAGATGTTGGACGTTTCGAAAATAAGGTAGTTAGCGCGTATATACCTACTACCTACGGTCCTCAGTACTTATTTACTTACTATAGTAAGCGGTATTAAGCGAAGAGATTCGAAAGGATAGTGAAGCCACAGTGTGGTTTCTTTAAAACCTTTTACGGCTTTAATTGCTTCCCCGTACAAGTGGCTGCTTACCTAAGTCTTAGGTTAAGTAGGAATATATACCTATTATAAGTATTAAGGAATTTTCTATATTAAAAATGTATTATGTGTTGTCTTGAATAGGTAGTGCCCGCTTCTTAGGTTAATTGATTCGCGATATTTTCGGCATGGTGGAGACTTTACTACGTAGCGAAAACTTGAAGCTCACGACTACTATTAAAGATGCATCCTGAAGGAATATCTTTTTTATACACAGAAATCAGAAATAACCTTTAAAGTGTTCCTTAAAACATGTTGATGTTTTATCATTTATTAGGTTACGTAGGCAGGTACGCAGCATACATGGGATCCTTTAAAAATAACCTTCGCGCCTACTAAAATTACCCATATAAACCTGATATTTCGCATGAATAATCCAATGAAGGACTCCACAAATGCGTAGTGCGTTAGCAGGCAAGCAGGTACGGTCTTAAAATTTAAGTCTTAAGTACATACCTAGCATTGGAGGTAGGTTAGGTAGTATGTTTTACCATGTAGTAAACACATACATAGTACGTCGTAAAAAATACGTTACTACGATCTTATTATAGATCAGGTAGTTTTGATAGATTAACCGATTTTATGAACTCTAATAGTAGCAAAATGACACCGATGATGTTAAATCGTTGTTGTTGAAGGAATACTTAAGACCAGGTACCTAGTAACTAAAGTCTAGAGAAACCACCTCACTTTTTGAGACACCAACGATATTTAACAACAGAACTTGAAAAATGCCTAGGACCTAGGTTAATGAATATTGTATGGATAGGTACCTACAATGCCCCAATAGATAATCACCTGTATACATCATCTAGTCCCGTTTCTTATGGGAGGGAGTTCAAGATGTTCTGTAAGCATATAGGTTAGATCACTTCTGTCTTCTGTGCATCTCGGATGTCAAGTGAAAGCTCTAGGTAGTTCAACAAGCGAACGTCTGATATTTTAATTGCTGAGGGGCAATAATAAGACACGTACTGCAATAACATATACATAGGTCGAGACCAGGCCGAAAATAGGTACTCGACGCATGGGAAGCAAGACGTTTTGAAAACATATTCGGAAATTTGAAGTCGAAGCTTGTCAGGTATGTACATGACATGGTTAGATAGGTAGTGATGGATGACAGATGTAACGCTGTAGGCTACAGGGCAGTAAACTTGGTGATTCGCGATATTACTAAGCCCCAAAAGAGAGGTGTCTAGCAATTTGCTACCTAGTACATACTAGGTACATAGTAGGACGAGGTACCTATCATCTTACAAATCAAAACGATTTGTTCGAACCTCGTAGTCCAGCATCTCCTTGATACGCGCGAGCGATAGGTAGGACCTAGGTAGGTATGATGTTATTCCCAAAGCACAATGGGTGCTATCTCAGCTTCTAGAAAGACAGATTTCTTCGGCGACATGCCCAATGTAAGCAAGTCCTTACTTAAGTCTTAGACTCCCGCTTCTGCACTCCGGGGATCAGGGGTAGCTGCGGGTGCGGCTGCTAGAATGCAATTGGTTCATTTGGTGTCGGTATTTATGTACGAGGAGATCTCCGCCACTCCGGGAACCAGATGCAAGACGGAGTTGATAGATACCTGTAACCTAGGTCCTAGGTAGGTACCTGGAATCTAGATCCTAGATCCTAGGTCCTAGGTGGCTTACTTGTGGCTCCAAGTTCTGTGATGGGTGTCTTTTCGGTTGCAGCGGATCATGACTTGGCTCTTTTTCAACTCCGGTGTATGATAACGCAACACATCTGCGCGCATAATAAAAAAAACAGACCCCGTTGGCTTTGATGCTCTCCATTTAGTACCCTACCTGCCTACCTACATATTCTCAATTCGGAGACAACCGAACTTAGTACATAGCGGCATTGCACATGTACGGGACCGCCGCTTGTCGGAGGAGGCTCTAGTGTGTGATCCGTCAATGTGTTCACACTAAGACCGAATGGTAATCTACCTACCAGTCTAAGAATAATGCTTCGAAATGTGGCTGGTTATTAGCGCTTGGAATTCCCTCGGTTAGGGTGTGTGGGCGGTTTGGTCAGCCAGACGGTGTCCGAATTAGGAAACTCGTTGTAGAAAGGTCTGAGTCCCGTGGGCACGCCGGCGCAGTCCCCGGTGGCGTTTAGTTTCGCCCGTTATGCGTTACGTTACTTGGAAACTTGGAAACGAAGGAGCATTAAACAAGATCTGGGATGGAATCGCATCATTTTTAAACGTCTTAGTCATACGTCGTTTGCATGGATGGTGGTCGGCCGTTGCGGCTTTCTATCTTTCTGTAACTAGGGCCTTCGACCGGCCAGCCTGCCAGTTCGTTCAGGCCAATCTGATTTGTCCGTGCGTGCTGCGTTTCAACGTGCCTTAATAATAATATCGTGCTCGATTTGATAGGGGCGTCAAGACCCCGGTGCATGTAAAGCTTGTATTGTACGATGTAAGGTCGATGCGGCTACGGCTATCTTCAGGCACTGACACCAGGCCTACTGCCGGCGCACTGCTCAAATAGGTAGGTAGTTTGCATGAAGTCATCGATAGGCCGAAGCATGCAATATCATTGCTGGCCGAATAGCATTGCGATCCGATGTTGAAAACGGCTCTATTGATTCTGCTGGTACCTACCTCCTCAGGTTACCGGTACGATATATCAGTAGGTAACCTAAGTAGGTAGGCATTTTGAAAGAGTAATGTCGATCTCTCGATAGAAAATTCCGATAGGAGGAAACCGAGGTGACTGGAGGTGACTGGGGGTTGCTGGGATCGGCTGGGGGGGTTCCTAGGTTCGACGCATGAATTCTCTTAGATCCAATCAATGCGCAGCACAACGACGATCATATGTGGCGACGCTGGGGAATCAAGAGATAGATGGGCTGCCGTCATTTATTGTAGGGATCTAACTAAGACTGTATCCTGTCCTATCATAGACCTCGGATAGCTGGCGCCTTTCTTTCGTCCCCTGAACCTCTCGGTCGGGAGATCTTTCACTTTTCGTCTTCTCGTCTGGACTCTGTTTACCTTTCTGCCTTTCTACTCTTACATACCTCTTTACCTATCACCTCTTGGGAATTTAGTAATTATTATTACTTGCCGGGATCTTCTACCACTAGCACGTGCTGCTAACGCATTTCTAGCGAAGACCCATATCAATTACCTCAGACTAAGCTAAGAAGCGCGAGATCTACAACGAATGACTTGAACCTATGATGTACTACTAAGACAATAATAATACTTGGTGGATAAACCCGAATTATCGTGACGCTGGCTGTGTGCTATGGCTACAATGCGTGGCCGGGAAACACATACGTCATTTTCTTTACCGAAAAAACACACGATACCATCGGGTCAGGCAGCCAAGATCCGGGGAAAGGCTTGGAAAGGCTTATTTTTTTCTAGAGTGCCAGCTGAGGTCTCACACCAAGACCATAAGGTTGCGCCGACAATGGTAGCAACGGCCGATGGTTCACGAGCTGAGAGACCAAGTGATACTGACGACCTGCCAAAAAGCGCCAAGTTTCAATGAATACTTAGTAGTACCTAGTAGCGAACGAGCCCTAATATCTCACACAGCCTAACCCCCCCACGGCATGTGGTAAGGTGGTGTGGCCAGTTATGGTGTAGGTTCCTATCTGAAACGCCACGGCAGCCCGAAGAGCCTAGTAAAGGTCAGTAGAAGACGGGTACATCCAGGTACGTCTACGGCATCAATAGCAGGGGATAATGCAGCTGTACGGCATGTCCAGCCGCGCTAAAGCACGCACGAGTCAGCCAAGTGCATGGCATGGCACCATAGTGCCATAACCCGCATTTCAACTTACTACTACGTAGAGACATGCCCAACGTGGTTGGTCTAAGATCTATTAGAGAAGCCTCCTGTAAGACATTGACGACAATTGGTGACCCATGCTGTCCCGTCCCCTTTCATCTCTCTATCTTTTCGTATCTGTCAAATCAACGCCTTCTCCAGCCTGGCCCCCGAATGCGTCTCTCACATGCTCCCGAGGGTGATCCCGAAGATCCATTATCGCTTCGGGGGGAAGCCCCCCCCGAAGGGAGGGTCAAGGCGAGGGAGAGAAAGATATGACATGATCGCAAGACTAGGTAAGTAATGTTCAAAGCTGCCAAAGGGAGTGAAAAAAACACAGCCATCTCACGATTCGTGTCAAGTGAAGACCGGGGGGAGTCCTACAGGTAGGTATGGGAATTATGCGTGACGGCAATGGAGAATTAGAAACATGGAGAGTTACCCTGAATGCCTTGAGGGGGGGTAACATGGCCCGCCCGTCGTTGGACGAAGAATTAAGCATATCAAAATCACGAACCAATCAGTGCGAAACTCAGGGCTAGTCGTTCTAATTTTGCTGGTTTAGATCTGCTTGCCAAGCCGCCGCGTCCCACGAACCAGAGAGCCCTGTCCGGCCTCTCCCCCCCCCCCCCCCCCCCAATCATCCCCTTCGCACAGCCTGAGTCGATCAAGATGGGCTAAAGGCCGATTCGAAAGACGTGATTGATCTTCTCCGTATTACTCGCTATAGCATCTTTCCCGTAATGGCAGCTGTGGTCTCAGCGGTCCCAGTGGTCCTATGAAAAACCCACTTCGCACGGGGATAGCTCACGCTTCAATAAACATAACTGCCCTACTAAGTCTGTAAGTGCAGCTGCTTCGGTCGTCGATTGGGAGACTAGGAGATCAGCGGTCCCCTAGTCTAGTCCCCTGCTCCGGCCCCAAATCACCTACTCTTTCCGTCTTGTTCACGATCTCAACCCTCTCCATCTTCACTTATAAATATCGGTTTGTCCATCCGACCCAGAGACAAACATTCTGCTCGATATCCCTCGACGCAAGGAGATCTAGAGCTGCCAACACGGACAAGTCTCTTTGAACATATATAACACTCATTGTACTCTTCCTGTATCCATTCATTTTTGGAATTACTCCTCGTTCAGTAACTGTATATCTTTGCCTGTTCAAAATGGTTGCTTCAGCTGGTAAACTCGCCCTTGCGGCCGCCATCGCCGGTCTTGCTACCGCCACTCCCACTCCTCCCAAGGCCAAGGTCGGCACCTTCTCCGTCTCTCAGGTCAAGAACCCCAGCTTCAAGGCCCACGGTCCCGCTCAGCTAGCCAGGACCTACCTTAAGTACGGTGCTAAGCTACCTGAGGGTCTCGCTAAGACCGTTGCCGACTTCAAGGTCTCCCGCCGTGACAGCGGAAGCGCCAAGACCACTCCCGAGGAGAACGATATCCAGTACTTGACCCCTGTCTCCATCGGTACTCCGGCTCAGACCCTCAACTTGGACTTCGACTCCGGTTCTTCTGATCTCTGGGTCTTCAGCACTGAGCTACCCTCAAGCTCCGTCAACGGACAAACTCAGTACGACCCCAGCAAGAGCAGCAGCGCTAAGAAGCTCAGCGGCGCTTCATGGCAAATCTCCTACGGTGACGGTAGCTCGTCCAGCGGTGACGTCTACACTGACACCGTGACTGTTGGTGGCGTTACCTTCAAGTCCCAGGCCGTTGAAGCTGCCAAGACTGTTTCTTCGCAATTCCAGAGCGACACCAACAACGATGGTCTCCTCGGTCTTGCCTTCAGCAGCATCAACACCGTGACCCCCACAGCTCAGAAGACTTTCTTCGACAACATTGCGTCTGACCTGGACGTCGCGGCCTGGACTGCCGACCTCAAGTACCACGAAGGTAGGATATTTCTGCCCCTGGGTTGGCGAATCCCGAATTTTGACCGAATTGCTAACATCGAAAAATAGCTGGTACTTATGACTTCGGCGTCATCGACGACTCCAAGTACACTGGCGACATCACCTACACCGATGTCGACAACAGCCAGGGCTTCTGGAGCTTCACCTCCACCGGCTACGGCATTGGCAGCGGCAGCTTCAAGAGCACCAACTTTGACGGTATCGCCGACACCGGTACCACTCTTGCTCTCCTCCCCGACTCCATCGTGTCTGCCTACTACAAGCAGATCTCCGGTGCCGAGAACGACAGCTCTCAGGGTGGATACATCTTCCCCTGCTCTGCCACTCCCCCCGACTTTGTCTTCGGTGTCGAAGACGCCAAGATCACCATCCCCGGCGAGTACATCAACTACGCTGCCGTCGACGACACCAACTGCTTCGGAGGTATCCAGTCCGACTCTGACATCGGATTCTCCATCTTCGGTGACGTCGCTCTCAAGGCTGCCTTCGTCGTTTTCGACCAGTCTACCGGCAGCCCCCGTCTCGGCTGGGCTAGCAAGAGCACGTAAATAGTAAGCAACTAGTGTTGCCAAGGTATCTGGGCATGCGTCCGACATGCGCCGTTTATGATCTTACGACGGTCGTACGCAAGAAGTTGTGACACGGTCTTAGGAGGGGTGAACGGACGGACTGGAGGTTGGACCAAGGGGTGGAATCAGGGGCTGGTCTGGGATGACATATTATGCTTGTATATGATTGACGCTGCGTGATGCGTACACATTGTTATTTGATGTGGCGTTTGTATATCACTTTTTCTGGCGGTAATAAATTCAAATTCAACAATTCGTGTTTGCTACTTGAGACTTGAGTGACTCGATGGATCTTTGAAAGCGCCAAGCCTAGAGTAGGTGTGGCTGTAACAATTGGATTTCATGCTCAGAAGCATAAGAAAGCTGGTAGGTTAAGTATTTCGAAGTCCCACGATGGCGCCCGGCGCCCGTCAGAGATGCTTAAAAGTGCCAACATGATAGTAGTACCTGGCGTTTGGTCACATTTGTATTAGAAGATGGCAAAATATACTTTATACAAAGTGGGAAGTCACTTATGCTTGGACTATTTATCCTTTTACCCCTATCTTGGCAGTTATTGCATGGTGCGTTGGCCAGCTATAGTGTACAAACATGTACTTCTCGGGTAAGAATCTTTGAAGCTGAGTGTGCCTAGGACCTAGGACCTAGGTACTAGTTATAGTCCAGTCCCTTTATACCTAGGTAGATTAATCGTGATGCCAACATCCAAGAGGAAGAAAAATGACTCCTTCTGTAGGCAACCCGTTGAGATCAATCCTGTCTATTAATCCTATCTTCTACTTATCCAAAGGTCATGAATTCATGAACATCATCTGCATCACAATACCTTGTACCTTGTACCTAGGTCCTAGGTCCTAGGTCCTAGGTCCTAGGTAATATTATTCCGCATGAGTCATCAAAAGACACTGAATAATCCCTATTTCTGCTCCCCACCAACGCAGATAATCCGCCCTTCGATTCTTGGTGCGATAGCTCTTGTCCAGTCAACCTCAAATTCGCCGTCCTTCAGTTCTTCTCCGAGGCCACTTTCTACATGGGCGATCCTCGCCCACTTTGCAAAGACTCTACGCATTATCTGCATCTCCTTGTCAATAGCCTCAATCTCAGGGATAGGCTCTTGCTTTTTGTCATAGCTCTTCTCGTTGTCTTCGTCATCGGACTCATCAGCTCGGACTATCGACGACTTCCGTTCCCGGATTTTCTGAGGAGTCCAGTTATCCCAGCCCGACGCCTCCGCCGGCGTGCTCGGACTTGCGGGACTCGTGGTAGGGTCGTGGTGGGTATGACTCTCATTGACCTTGCTAGTAACATGGTTCCAATGCCGACCCACTAGAACATGTCAGTCCATGATATCTTCAGTACACCAGATGTCTCACGCGATGCAATATTGACTACTAAGCCTGTAGCTCTGCAAATTTTAGTCATGGATGTAGGAGATGTGGGTACTTACTGCTATTTCCCCAATATTTCCATTGTCCCATCACACGGAGAGACATGAAATACTGGCGAAGCATCATGGAGATCAATATTCCATTTTCTTCGGACACAATCTCCTCCGCCTTTCCACCTTCTTCTTCAATTAGGAGGCTGTCATACCCATCTTTCCCGCGGGCCATATAACCTCGCGTCACGAGGACATATTTTCTAGTCATGTCTATTGGCTCTCCGCCGATCGTCGCCGAAACTATGCGCGACCCGCTAGGCTTCTGACCGTCGAATTTGAAAGTGATGTTGGACACCTGCGGGAAACGTCCTTCAAGGGCCGGGTACTGGGATAGGCCATTTTCCAAGGCATCCCAGATGGCCTGACCGGTGACTTTGATCACCACAACCGGGTCTTCAAAGGGGAAGCAGTTCATCTATTCTAAGCGTTAGCTCCTGATTCAACATTCTTAAGGAGTCCCCGTAATAATAGGTAGGTGCCTATAATTAAACAGGGGGCGAGAAGGTTTCTTACGATATCCTTCAACAGAACAGGGCCGGGAGGGTAGACTTGGTCGCCTCGAACGGTACCTGATGCCATTATACTGCAATCTCCGGAGTAGTAATGGCGCATGATATCGCATACCCAATTCGCGATATTGCTTTCCCTGAGTCGGACGGTCCTAAACCTAGCATCTAGAGGTGCGGCCGTATAACCGACGGGCTTTTGAAGAGTTGCTTTTAGGCTCGCGGTCAACTTCTCGACCAATTCGGTAGTAGGACCATGCTCTGGGATAGCAGACGTGGTATCCCGCCGTGTAATGTCAATATCCCATCTACCCGAATTATCGGTCTTTCGCCTAGCTTCAAGGTAACTCAGCTGCTTGAAGTCGGTCCCCGACCGCAATACATGTGTTCCCTTGATGACGCTATGGCTATAGTAATGGTCATGACCTCCGAGGATTATATCAATAATACCGTCAGTCTGCTCAGCTAACTTATTGTCGTTCGGTTCTCGCATGTGAGTTAATGCGATGACAATGTCCGCTCCTTCAGCTCGCAGCTGCGGGACAAGCTCTTTAGCGGTCTGAGTGGCAGACTTGTAGATGAGATCAGGAGGTAGACTGTTAATGGTAGCAAGCCATTCTCGTTCACCAAGTCCTATCAAACCAATCTTGATACCATTCGATGTGGTGATGAGGTGCGTCTTTTTGCAATTCCCTATGGGAACTGAGTCTCCCAAAGCTGGATCCAGAACATTCGCAATGAGCCATGGGAATTTGCACTTGGAGGATAGGTGTCTGAACTGACGGACCCCAAAATCAAGATCGTGGTTCTAATCGTAGCATATGTAAGTAGGTACTTGACTGGTGAATTCTTATTTGATACATACCCCTAAAGCAGCCGCATCTGTCCCTATGTTGTTCAGGAGGGGCACCATGTGATCACCTGCCAATTCAGTCGATTAGCCTATAGCTCTATGGTTACTAGGGGTACCTTATACTCTCGTTCATGTCGAATGTCGGGAATAATAGATTAAACTAGTATATAAACGTAGATGGTATGAAATAATGCCGTGCGAAAGGAAATATTCATTTTGAGAATGTATGTATAGTATACCTTTAGTGACAGAACTCTCCAAGCTAGGGTTGAAAGCGTCCCCGGAAAATAGAGTGACCAACTTCGGTTGACCCTTGGATTTCGTATCTTCTTCATAGTGTTTGATGAGCGTCATGAATCGCGAGGCACCTCCTACCGGTTCGCTGCTCGACTGGTCGACATGATAGACGTCATTATAGTGCACAATTCTTATGTCTGGAGGTCTGTCATGAGACCCAGAGCTGTAAGTTATGGACTCATTAGGAGGCACTTCCGTCTTCTTATCCGGCATAGTGATCAGCGAAATGTACGATGATATGTAAAAGTATAAGGTGATTCCCTTCGAGAAACAATAATAACGATGATGAGAATGATGATAGTAATAGGTGAACACGAAGATGTGAGATGAAGGCGGTAAGACAATAAACGTCGACTTCTATTCGATGATGATTTAGTGGAACTTGAGACCCGTCTGAACCCAACTAGGGAAGTCCCTGGTGCCCCTGGTGGCAGCGAGCCAATCGCTTGACACCTATTAGCCAAGGCACGCGACCTGAAATTCCAAGATTTCAGGGTCCATTTCGTTGTTTTCACCGGTTCAATCGCTAAAGCCCGCTACACCAATCCCACAAACGACGTGATTCGCAACAGTGTAGGTGTTACGAAGTCACAGCACTGATGTCAGCCGTCACACTTAATTCATGAGAATATTTTTTTTTTGAAAAAAGAAGGAAAAATTGGGTCTGATATTTTCTCCTTCGGTTCTACCCAGAGGTGTCAGCAAAACATCCAGACGTACACGCCAGCCAGCTCAATCATGACAGCCCTATGTGCAATATGTTCAAAATATTTTTCAATCGTTGAGTATCCAACCCTCACTTTTTTCCCCGCTCCAAATCCAAACTTGCATGTTGAATACGCATTTCAGATACTCGCTTGCGCGATGTATAAACACATTAATTTAGCATCCAGAACTCTTTACTTGGGGCCTGCGAAAATGACGCTGGCGCCGCAATGACCATACTCTCGCAATTGTCATCTAAGGCTCTCCGGGCCAGATTGAGTTTGCGATTTCTCTCACAAGCTTGAGCTTCGCGACCATGTCATTGTGAGTTACGGCGTTGCCAAGATGATGGCTCGCAAATCCGCATTGAGGACTCACACCGAGTCGCTTGAGAGCTTCCTCGCGCGTCTGACCAGCACCGTTGGCGATTATATCAGCAGCTTGGAAGACTCTGTTGCGTGTCTCCTCAACGTCCTCGAGTTGAGGAAATTTGCTAGTAATGACACCTAGGATGACATTCTTGTGGGCGGGTAATTCCTTGAGCGGCTCGAAGTTGCCTGCCCGTTCCGTGTCGTACTCAAGAAAGTATGTGTCGGCGTCGATGTTGTTGAAGAGTTTGGTAGCAATCCGATCATATCCACCTTCTGAGAAATGCCTGCTATTGGCGAAGTTTCCTCGGCAAAGATGGATCCCCAAGTGCATATCAGTTGGCCGCGACGAAACACAGTCGTTGTACAGCTTGATGTACGAGTCAAGGAGGGCATCGGAATCCTCGCCATCTGCCTTGAACCCGGCAAGCATCTTCTCATCGCAGAAGTCTGCGATCGCGACCTTGGTCAGCGTCTGGCCCCTCAGTGTGGGCTCTGCAGACTCGGTAAAGCCATGAACCCTACGGGTATCACTCACAAGCTAAATTCGGGTCATCAATAGTGACATTTCGGCATCCATTATCGTACAGAAGTTGCAATTCCTACAGTAGTTATAATTAGCGACAATTTCGTATTTTGATGATGGGAGGAAGGGCATATTAGAAGGTAGGTTGGGAAAGTCGTTGAGAGGATTGACTTACTGTTTGGTAGGCTTTAGCAATATCGGCAAAATACTCGGCGTCGTTAGCATACACCTCCTGTGGGTATGCTCTTCCCTTCTTGTATCTTAAATGATACCTATCATTTGAACGTTTAGCGTGCCCGGTAATGACAATGCTACGGGTCACAGCATCGATGAATTCCACACAGAGGCTTTACTTACCATTCGGGGGCGGCCAGGGTTATCTTCAACTCCTTCACCTTATCTGCGGGAACCAAATTCTTAAGGTAGTTCCAGTCGGATAGGTACGCACTCCCGGCGTGCTTGATCTTGCCAACACATACGATCGTTTCACCCGGCTTATGACCCGTCTCGGCTGAGAGATATAAGTTGTTAGCCCAGCGCTCTCGACCAACAACCTCAACTACCTAGGACCTAGGACCTAGGACCTAGGTACCTAGTAATATCCTCCATCAAAGAAGACTCGACTCACTGAACGCAGCGATATCCGGCACGTACATCCGGAAAATATCCCAACTGGGGTTCTGGATCTCCTCGAATCCGTCGAGGTTAGGGAAGAAGGTTCCCCAGAACTGATGACGGCGGTACTCGCCGTCATTGATAGCATGGAATCCAAGATCCAACTGAAGCTTAACTATGTCATTGATGGCCTTGTCTTCGAGAGCGTGAAGCTCGGCATCTTTAACAATATCGACCGCCTTCTTATCATCAAGCTGGATGCGCTTCTCGACTAGCTCTTTCGGACGGAGTAAACTTCCCAAGTGCTCGGCACGGAATGGTGGTCTTTGTTTGTTGACCGGCATATCGATATCGATATCGATCACGATCACAGATCAAGATATACGAAGCAACTTGTCACAGCTTAAGGGGAGATCCAACCAGATTCTCTCCAGTATATGTGCAGATAAGGGATCAAAGAGGACATAAAAAAGTCATAAGAGCATCTAAAAACGAAAGGCAGAGAGGAAAAAGGATGGAGAAGACAAGACGTCATCCCCCATCCCCCATCCCCTTTATCTATTCCGGCAACTTCATGGTCCGCTGCCAAGATCAAGTGGGGATACTCCTACCTCCAAAGCTCGATTGAATGAGGAGATGTGAGGAGAGTTGCGGAGAAGCAAATAAAGGAGCATCGTGACTACCAACGTCCCGGTCCGGGTAGACTGCGGGTAGAGGGGGGAAGTTCAAGGTTGCATGAGGGGAGCAAGGATACATCCATGCCGGTGCTGTCTACTACCTAGTAGGCACTAGGTAGGTTTGTATATTATGTATATTAGCATAGAAGTCGCGCTCGAGGTACAGATCATATCCATGGATGTAGGGCTATATATACTATGGTAATATGCCTATCGAGGCGGATTGGGTTACTAGATGTGGTCTAGCGTGGTTTAGCGTGTATTGAGAGGTTCGGCTTATGGGTTGAGAGCTCCAAAGCTTAGCAGCTTAGTTAGAGCTTACAACGTGCGTAACGGAGGAGATGGGGGAGATTGACAAGACGCTGGGCGACTCTGCCATTGCGACTGCCATTGCGTGCAACTGCCATTGCCGTTGTTTGTGTCCATAATTTCCCCGTTTTCTGCTATTTAGCACCCACAACCCCTGCACGCCCCGCCTTTGTCAATGCTGACTCTACAACTTACAGCACGCCAACACCCCATCTTAGCAATCTTAGCAATCTTAGCATCTTAGCCATCTTTAGCCCTGGACACGATCCTCCAAATGTGACATTAATTATATCGTGCGTGCAGGTGTTTTGTCTATATGAAGTGTCATGCCTCAAGACATGTTTGTCTCGAACCCTCGAACGTCGACGGAGATGTATAATATTGATCTCTCTACCTACTTAGTAGGTAAATAGATGATACAATCAAAGATCCTACGACTATTTATCCGGATTCACTTCCTATTCGAGGTCTTTTCGTAATAGGCGATTCGGTCAAGAATGGTGTGTGTCTAATTCCAGGTACGCACGAATACAATATGAGAATATATTAATATTGCTCGGATCACTTCAACGGTATCTAACTTTGCTTAATTCTTCTTTTTTTTTAAAAAAATACCTAATTTTTCCTAAGGTTATGTGTATAGTGGTATAAAGGTGGCCCGTTTTCCTCTACCTCTGGATGGATGGATGGATGGACTATGAGACGGCTTCTCCAACTTGTAGGGAAAATCGAATGAACCTTTCAAATTCGGACTTAATATAACGAAGTACCTTATCAAATATTCTGATAAACAGAAAAGTACTTGCCTAGCCTTCAAGTGTTACATAAATTAAAATGGCTAGGTTATGTGCTTATGAGCTATACTGGCATATCGAAAGGAACCCCCCTCCCCCCTCCACCCTCCCCCCACGTTCCCCAGGCTGCTAGGTAATTCGACGTAACGACGTAACCCATAATTCATAATTCATAATTCATGATCCATAATTCACGGACCATGATTTAGACATCATCATCCTACAACGATAAAATCAGCTACAACTACAACTAGGTACAGATCTTTGGATATGAGCATTGACAAGCTACAGGACACCAAATATCACACATGATCTGGAAGTCGGTTGTGGTAAGTAGCCAGAAGATGTATTGAATTCCGGTTGCTATAAACGCCAAGCCTAGGACAGAAACACGGAAGAGCGTCAGAACTAGTAAGATCACAATTCGGCGACTTACTTGGACGAAGGAAGAAGGACGAAGAACGAGGAACGAAGAACGAAGAATGAAGAAGCAGGAATTGAGAAAGTGAGAGAAATCTAGCCCAAGCTCGAAAATCACAAGGTTCCCAAAGCTTTCAAACCATCGTCACAATGGATCGTATACCCCCCGAGGTATTACTGCACATCTTCCAGTTCCTCGATGGCCCAGCTCCATCTCAAGTCCGACTCCGCTATCAGCCGAGCGACGACATGCTGGATGTTCAACCTCAACTCTTGCAAAGTCTCAAGAATGCATCTCTTGTCTGTAGAGCTTGGCGGATACTGGCCATCCCTGCTTTATTCCGCCACATCCTATGGAGACCTAAGATATCGTCACTCCGCGCCTTTACCATGAATCCGATACCTCTCCTACAGTTCTTGGAGAATAACAAATTGGACCGCGTCGTTACCACATTTACCCTCATTGTGGACTTCGTGGATAATGAAGCCGGTGCGAGACACATTACCCCCGAAATACGGACGGTAGACCTTGAGTGGCTATGGGATCAGCTCTTCTCCGTTATCGATCCTCTAAGATTTACCATCATTGCTCCTCCTACCACGCTCGCCGCGTTCATGTCTCGGATGCTATTCTTAGACGACGCATGGTCGTTCAGTATCCCTTATCACATCCTCTCTCTTGCCCGCACCACGAGGGGACCTTCGCGTGATAAGCCGTTGGAGGCGCATTTATCAGATCTCCAGCTCTCGCCACCGGAACACGACACCACGAGGGCCGCTCAGCCTGCGCCAACAAGCCCTCCCGCCGGAATCCGGTACCGAAAGCCGCCAGCATGCCCGCTCTTCACCGTCCGCCCCTGGACTTCCACACTTCTGAACGAAGGTTCATCCGTCAGCGTCTACCGAACGTATGAATTCTTCTTGCGACGGCCGCCTTCTATGTTGGGGGCACTCCTTGGTTGTGAAGAACATCCCAACGATAACCCCCTCATACCTCCTACCGTCGTTGACTTCAACTACATCGCCATATTCCCTCTCGCGTCTCACTTCGAGATCCTCGTTCAGCATCTACCTAAGGTCGAACGGCTGTTCGTTCAGTTGACACCCGGTCCGGAAAGCCAGCTCATATTAGACGAGAACGAGATGCACCACGTCGACTCGGCCGATCTTTGGATGGAGCGCAACACGGCGTATGGCTCCCTGATGCGCGAACTGACCATTGCGGCCAGCCCCATGGACCATCCAAGGAACTGGTCGTCGTTGCAAGTTTTCGAGAGCGGCGACACGGCAGATATAGATGCCTGGAACATGGCCGTCGATTTCGTGAAGCGCAGCGGGGCTAAGGACTGGAAGGTAGAGCGAGAGGGTGTGTTTGTCAAGCATGACAACGATGGGAAAGGTCCTACTGTTGAGCGGGAGATCGACGGCCACACTGCAGTCGTAAACTCTCCCGGAGGACAACTGTTGTCAGCATAACCCCCCCAACCCCCCCTTCCTTTTCTACGCTCATACAAACCTTTACAAAGCTCAAACCATATTATTTGAGTTCGCTAACGAGCCACACCTCAGTCAGGGATCATTGAGGCGGTTCGCGTTCAACGGCGTTGCTCGCCTGCCATTTTCGAGCATGTGGCTATACATGCAGAGTGGCCAACCGCCAACCAATGGAAACCAAGACCCTTAAAGCAACCGAGTGATTTGAATATCACACACATAGCTTTGCCCAGGAAAACTGAATCAGAATCTCGACGCAAAGCTTAGAGTACCAATAGACGTAGCAATTGCCGCCTCCATATATCTCACGCTCAACTATCGTGCTGTAAATGTATTCTAATAGTAATTGGAATAATTCGTGACGTTTCCCTTGTCCGAGTTGGCTTAAATATGATGCAAACCCTTCTCTGATGCGCCCGTGAGCTCACCAGACCGGCGTCTAGAAGACGGAGCCATTATATCGATCCCCGATAATATATACACATGCCTCACGGCCCTTATAACCACGTACCAAAACCATTTCGCCTCTTTCGCGCCCGCAATCCCAGTAATTACCAATGATGGCAATGCACATGCGCTAACTCTCTACAATGTCCGAGCATGTAAATAACTTGAGATAGCCGTAGATCTAGTTGCAGCAAATGAAACTCGCAGCGTCTGATATCGCTCTAATGTAAACATCTTGCGACCACCCCCGTGATCTGATCGATGCGTCCGTAAATGCTCTTGTACATTCCGATTTATACTAGTAGAACACGCTTTGAAAAACAAAAAAAAAGTATAAAGATTCGAGAATATTGTAGGGAAGGGGCCAAGAGAAAGAATTGGATTTCAAAGATTCTCTAGTCCAACCGATCGTCTTTGTCGCTGTCTTCACTACTCCAATCCACAGGACCGGCAACTTGGACGGCGGCCTTGCGCTCGGCGTCGTCGGTCATTTCGCGCCACGTACTCCAGCTCAGCATCAGAAACGCGACGATGATCATGCACCCGCCGCCAATAGCGGCGGCGCTCATGCTCTGTCCCGTAATAAGCCAATCGACAATCGCGACGATGAAGATCGTCAGCAGCGCGGCTACCGAGCTGAGAACGGGACTCGTCAGAGAAATCAAGACCAGAAAGCTACCGGCGAAGGTCGCGTTCATGACAACGGATACGAAGAGGTAGAAGGCTGCGTGGCCTGTAGGTAATTCGAACGTCTCCCAGCCCAGGATGTGCAGGAGAGGTAAGGGGATCCATAGAACGGTAAGGGTAAAAGTGCCGATGCAGCTCCCGAAAGCGTTGGCAAAGATCATGCCTCGTGTCGCCGACGTGCCTTCTGGGGGGCACGCCCATCGCTTGTATAGTACCTCGTACAACCCGTAAAGTACACTTCCTGCGCCGATAATCATGTTGCCCAGGAACCGCGTGCCAGCCTCAGTGTCCAGGCTTCCGTCCTCACCGTCCGTATCCTTCGAGTCGCCGTATGCGACGACCAAAACGCCAGCGATAGCTATCAAGACGGCAAACGACTTGTCTAGCCGCAGCTTCTCTTTAAGCAGCGGTACGCTAAATGCGTAGGCGAAGAAAGCAGAGCAATTGTATATCGCTGTTAAATCACTCGGACTCGTCATGTTAACGGCAACATACCAACTAAAACCCGCCACCGTCAATGCCGTCGTAATGAAAGCCGTAGTTCGGATAATGTATGGCAGGGGACTGCGCTGCACGATATGACGAGGAACGTCGAGCTCCTGTTGGGCGACCATGTGCGCCGTTGAGCGCAACAGATATACGTGTCGCCGCCAAAAAGTCTGCCAGGGCATGTTCCATTTTTGTACGCGCAATATCAGTAGCTGCGCGGGCCATAGAAGCGCCCAAGATCCATGGGTTAGGTATAGCATGCAGTAGGCCTTGTTCCAGCCCAATTCGTGCTGCACGTATCGTCCCAGTTCGGTCTGTATGCAAAAGGATACCAGAGAGACGAGGAGGAAGATGGCAGCGTAGGTATACTTCTTCTTCGCGGCCATGCGGGCCTGGGTGTCAGGCGATCGAGATCGCATCGTTGAGCGACGGGAGAATGCAGGTCTGCTGTTGACAGAAGACGGGGTAGAGACGGGAGGGAGAGGTGAGGTTGGCCGCGAATTGTTGTATCGCGGCCTCCCACGGTCTTCGCCATCCGATTTCTTGAGGAGCGGCGTGACGGAGCGGCCGTCATTCGGACGGAAGAGAGATGATATTTTGCTATCCGGCATAGTGTCGTGATCGTGATCGTCGTCGGAATCGTATACGGAGCTAAGTATATCAAATCTACGGGGGCTACGAAGCTTGCTGATATCAGAGCCCTCGTCGTCTTCCTGTACAAAAGATAGCCGCCTATCAAAATTAGGCATCCTCCCACCCACGGTATCAGTACCGCTACCGATGTAGTCTTCGATGCTAGACCCGTAGGAACTAGCGGACAGCAGCGGCGAAGGTTCGGGTCTCGAGTTCAAATATTGAGATGTCGGTTTCAAGCGAGCGGGAATGCTGGATAGGCGAATATTATTCGAGTTTTTAGAGGTTGAAGTAGACATTAATAATAATAATAATAATAATAAAAAGAACCAGAGAGTAAAGATATAAAGCCAATGAATGATTAGGTAAGAATTATACGGCGTAAGAATAAAATCTTAATACTAATAACAATTAAAGGGACCAACCAAAAGAAGAGAAATAGAGGTAGGGTATCAGATGGGCATGGACACAGACAGTGACCCGTCACCCGTCGCCCGTCCTCCCGTCTTACGTAGGTTACGTTTGTTACTATGTACGTACGTTGCGTCGAGATTGTGTAGGTACCCGGTACGTAATGTAAGGTAAGTAATAGATGGTGATATGTAATGCAGGTAATAGGTAATGGATGGCACAAGAGCAGAGAGGGACTTAGGTCAGGTTTCTCATTCGTCAAAGTTGGGACAGTCGGTCAAGTGTAGCAAGCAACATGCAAAGATATGCAGAATGTTGAAGTTGAAAGGAGTCAAATGATGGTTGAAATGATAGTCGATGACACCCAAACGAACGGAATCCCTTGGTAAGGTTTACCGGTCAGTACCGTGGTTACACGCCAGCACGCTAAGGAGGTACGCTAACTAAAAAACCCCTGTTTTTTCAGGAGTGTTCTTTCCACTGTTCCTTCGATTACATACTATGTAGTATCCTCATCCCGGCTAGTGGACATCCACCACTGTAGGACCAGTGTAGGTAGGTACCTTAGGTGCCTAAGTCCTACCTTCTCAGGTGGTGTCGGGTACAATACAATACACTACACAATACACACCCACTCCATACAGCGGCATCCATAGCCGGCTCATATAGGGGACCGATCGCAACAACCCTAGTGGAGGTAAGCACCTCCGGGCTAGGTACATAGGGCCATAGGCACCTTGAACGTTTACGTCGTAGAGTCTTAGATTCTACGAGTCACCAAGGTCACCAATCTCATCCATCAAGAACCTTGCAAGTCAGGCGTATGGAAAGGCAGTCCGCCTCCTTACGCTACATGATCACATCTTGCATTTTGTGCGGTAACATGGACCATTCTTTCTTTCTTTTTTTTTTCATTCTTCTTGAGACCTCTATTGTCTACAGAAGCAGATCGTCATCTACAATGACATGCAATGACAGCGCCCCTCATCTACACAGCCTATTTCGCGTTCGCTCCGAATAGCGCCTCTCGTGTATCATATGTATACACGAGATCTTTATGCCAATAATTCGGCGCATCCGCTTTTGCGATCTTCCACGCCTCGTCGAGCGCCTGCACAATGTCTTCCGGGAGCGGGCCCTTCTCTAAGTTGTCCAGATTACTCACTAGCTGGTCGTGCGAACTGACGCCGATGAGAATGCCGTCGTTACCGTCCTTGATCTTGAGCTGGCTGTGGTGAACTACCCAGCGCAGAGCTACCTCGATCAACGTCAGGTCGGGGTGCTTTTCCACTGCCTTCTCGATCGTCTGGAGCGCTTGGAAAGTGCTCTTTTTGAAGTAGCGGTTGCGGTAGTTGGTTCCCGTACTGCTCTTGGTGCTGAACCGGCTAGAATCACCCGGGTCGATATCCACACTCTTGATCTTGCCGCTGAATAACCCACCCGCAATTGGATTGTACACTACGATATCTAGTCCGTATCGCCGGCAGGCTGCTATCAACTCGGGCTCGATACCTCGCGTAATGGCATTATACATGCCTTGGTAGACGGTCGGTCGTACCCAGCCGTTATACTTGCATGTAAGCACAATTTCCGCGACCTCGGCTGCCGTGAAATTCGATATGCCGAACCGTACAAACTTTCCGGCCTTGTGGAGCTTGTCCACTGCCTCGAGGGTCTCCGCAAAAGGCGTCGCACGATCCGCTGCATGGAGATAGATGAGCTACGAATCCTATCTATCAGCATCATGAGACAAGCACAACTACAAGCACAGCCACAAGGCGGGGTAAACTTACATCTATAGTATCCGTACCGAGTTCCTTCAGACTCGTCTCTAGAGACTCGACAATTTTAGCAGCCTGGTTACCGCCGGCTTCGGACGGATACTTGAACTTGGTAGCCAAAGTCAAGCCGCGCTCCTTCCACCTGGTCTGTCGTGTGAAAGCCTCTTGCTGGCCACCTATATACACTCTTGCCGTGTCGACCTCGTTGTAGCCTCTGGCCTGGAAGGTGTCAAGAACCCTGTTGAATTCATTTACGTCGGTAATCCGAGCTCCGGCTTTCTCATCTGGTCCAAAGGTCATCAGACCCAGGATGATGCGGTCTCGCGGTGATGAAGCGATCAGAGGCATCTTTGGAACTCTCGTTGCCCTTCTAGGTCTCCTAGATTCGCTTTAGATGATGTGCTTGATGCTTAAGGAAGCAAATGTATGCCTTTATAAATTTCGGGCGTGCTGTTGGTGTGATGAGGGAGAGCGGGGAAGGTAGTAGCAGATAAATAGAATCGAATATCGGATTTAAAACAGCTCCAGAGCTAAGATATCGGACTAGGTAGGATATAGGACATTACGTGCTTGCGTGCTTTCGCACGCGATGACCCCTTCTACATAGTATAGTAAGGTTACGTACCTACCTAGTAGGTAATAACCCTGGTAATGCACTAATGCAACAGCGAGCGGGGCAACCAAGATCAGCTAAGGAGATAGCGTGTTATTAGCTAAAGACAGCTGAAAGACGTACTACTACGTCGTAGGTACTGGAGGGGATAGGAGATAGGGCGCGGATATATGTAAGTGAATTACAAACAGACGGCTTACTACCTACCGATACATAGTAACGAAGACTACCTATATATGCCTACCTATGTACTATGTACAGTATATGATATTTCCGTCTAAAAACTTCCATTCTCGCACGTCGGCTTTTATATGTTTAATAATTGTCGACTTACGTTAGATAATGGAAAATACGATACCTAGCAATCACTTCACTTTAATGACCAAATGTAGAATGAATAGGATAAATACGGTGAAGGTATTAGGTATGTAAAGGATCTAACCTGTAAGATATACATGGTAGGTACAGATGGCGCAAAAACGATAAACACGGGCAGTACCTGGGTAGGTAGACATCTAACTAACTCCCAAATACCTAAAGCATCGCTGAAAATATATACAGGTATCACTTTGACGCCCCCTTGCTAGCAAGAAGTGAACAACCTCGTTCTTTCCACCGTCCATCGCCCATCGCAACGGTGTGCGTAGCTCGTCATCCATAGCATTGATCGGAGAGGCTGACTCTAATAGGATGCTTAGGATAGCCAAGTCACTTCCTATGGCAGCTATATGAATGGGCAGAGCGCTGTGGTAGCTTGGCGAAGGCAATGTGACGTCCGCGCCATGTGTCAAGAGCAGCTCGACAAGCGCTAGGTTGGACTTAGAAGCCGCTCGGCAGAGAGGCGTTTCGCCTCTAGATAGAAAATTGGTATCTGCTCCGGTATTCAGCAGCACTTCAGCCACTTCGTCACACCCCTGGGCTATCGCATAGTGGAGAGCAGTCTGCCCACTCTTGTCCATCTTGTCGACGCGAGCACCGCGGCTACATAGCAGTTTTGTCAACGCTGCACTTCCCTGGGTGACTGCTCCGAATAAGGGAGACCATCCGCTGTTATCCGTCATGTCAAGATCAGCACCGTAGTCCAAGAGCTCTCGGCTTCGATCATGACACATGTGGGACACAGCTTCATGCAAGGGCGTGCGTCCCCTCTTGTTTCTCAAACCCTGGTTCGCTCCGTGTGCCAACAGAATCCGAACAGTATCGACATTTCCCATCTCGCCAGAGGGGGCCTTCGTCGCCGCATAGTGAAGCGCAGTATTCTTCTTCCTATCCCTAGCGTCCACGGGTGTTCCGAATTCCAACAACAGCGATATCAGCAAATCGGGCATCTCGTTCATGACGGCTCGTATAAGAGGAGTTCGTCCGTCCTCGTCTAATGCGTGGAGTTTCGCACCTGCAAGAACTAAGGCCATCACAATCGAAGCTGAAGCTCCGGCTGCTGTCGTATTGCCGGAAGCGAGTGACGCCTCCACTTGGCTCAGAGCTCGGTGAATCGGCACAAGCCTACATTGTTCGAGCGGTTGATCCGGTTTTGCTTTCGACAAGAGACACTTATGCACGGAGTTGCGATCGCATCTGGTTATGGCCTCATGAAGCGTGTTGTTTAGCTTAGATTCACTCTCCTGGGAAATTGTGCGCTTGTTTCGGTACTTGACAAGAAGTCGCCGCATGTCTGGTTGATTTGAGACGTTCCGCAGATCGACTGCTACCAAGGGTTGTAGCCTCGACGATTCTGTCGCCTTCGCAGACGAGCAGTGCACCAGTTCTGTTTGGTCAACCAATTGAATAGTTGCTCCCAGCAAGCTTCCTCTAGGTAACGTGTTAACTGACCGGCCCTCATACACCTGTCAGGACTTGAGGAATAAACCCAGTTACCTTTGAAGACATTCCATCATAAGACACAAGGAGGAACGGTTCCTCCGCAGACCAAACCTGACGTTTATAAAAAACTCCTGCAAGACTGGAACAACCTTTGAAGATGCGAGGGGATCTCCTCTAGATTGATAACGGCGTAGACGGGTAATCTCGTGATCAACGTCGAGCAGAATTTCGGATATTGATTGTAGAATGACTTCAAAGCAAGGCTTCAGGTCTTCTATTTGCTCTTTGTAGGTGCCCTGCACGGCATCAGAATCGGTAGGTTATATGTGTGTTAGAAGTGTCCCTAATCTTTCAAGGACTGCTTTGGAAGTTAAACATTCCGCAGTCACAGGTAGCATGCTGGCCTGAGTCAACATGGCCGACTTGCCCAGGTCGACGAGGCAGCTAGCAACAGTCCCGCAGGCATATTCGACATCGCCTACAAGTCTTTGAACAGGTACAGCCATAGTTAATATATCGCAGATCAAGGGGGTAATAGGATAGCCACGACACCTAGCACTTATTATGAAGCATTAATCAGATAATATGAAATTGAACAGATACAACCACGATACCCTTTCTCGAAACTCAAACGAGGACATATCTCATTAGAGAAAAGAGAGAGGATGGATTGAGAAATGGAGGTGAATAATAGATACTAGGTACGTAATAGTACGTAGTAGGACTCAGTTAGTAGGAAGAGTGAGAACTACCTAGTAGGTATTAAATGTCATGTGTCTCTTCAGTCTCTTCATCCTACCTCATTACAATATTTGTTAGCTAGCTTGGGTAGGCAGTGTAGGAGTGTAGGTATGTAGGTAGGTATCTACTAGGTACCTTAGTATCTAGCCAGGTGAATACATTATCATCATTAGAGAAAAGAGATTGTGATTTGTACGAGGAACCGATATACTGGTAATGGCTGACGAATAAACGTCGAGGCCCAAGATTGGAAGAAGCAAATTGATCTGCTAGTCTTCCAGTTTGCTTGAAGAGAGATAAAGGTGATGAAGAGGTTTCTGAACCACGTTCACATAATAACACCAACAGCAACGCCACTTTGACTAGAGGTGTCGATCTGTCCATATTGGATAGTACTAGCTAACCTAGGTGATAGTTAGTATTCGGTATTTCGTAGGCTTTGGTTGTGTAATCGAGAGAGTTGTCAAGTCCAACTTTCATGTTCACTTTCATGCTGTCATGTTGTCGAGGATTGTTGTCAAGGATTGTTGGACATTTGAAAGTTGGATGTGCCCAGAACCAACTTGGAAATAACATTACCTACTATTACTAGGTACCTAGTAGTAGACTGTAGTACAGAGCACGAAGTACTATGTATCGATTAGATAATCAAAAATACTATCCACATGCAATTACCTCAGTGCTGTGCCACTGTGCAGGTTGGCAGGTTGGCAGGTGGGGTAAGGTTTCGGAACATCCATTTGGAGCTACATAGGACCACCTGGACCACACTGCCACAATAGTCGTAGGTAATAAAAGCCAATTTCAATTTACGCGTACATGGTAGGTGCGAGGTGCGACACCGCGTCTTCCCTGATTTTCCCTCTAATCATTTTCGCGTCTCCGCGATTTCTTAGCCTTCAATCTCGAATCTTTCACAAACTCAGCAAATTGAGAACTCAGAGCTCATCATCAAACCCCAGTCACCCAATCACCGTCGCCGATCTACCAATTCATATCTATGCAACCAACTCATTTCACTCTCAGCCTTTCACATTGTCCCTGCATGTGAATCATAGTTTATACTATATTCATCTTGAATGCGCTACACCTCATCGGTACAGAGTGTGTAGAGTCTAGGACCTAGGACCTAGGTATAGAGTCAAGCTTCGCACGGCATCTCGTTTCTTTTTTTCGCCATTGATCGTTGCCATTTACCGAATTCATAATCTGCGTTACCCATTGCCAATCTTCAGGCCCCAGCCGGGTCCCAGCTGCCACCATGGTGAAAGATGCCATCACTGGCGGCATATACAGTGCGACATATAGTGGTGTAAGCATTCTCCCACCTCTCCCACCTTTCTCACCTCTGCCACAAATCCATTATCCTTTCTCAAATCGCATTCCCAACTCTGACCCTGACGGGCATATCATGACTTGACAATGCTTCAATATGATGTCACCGATTGCTCACATCAACACGACACAACTCAACTCAACTCAACTCAATCCATTCCTATCCTTCGATCCTGTAGCACTAGATAACGATCAAAGTTGCGACCGAATATCAAATTAACAGATGGATAATCACAGGTCCCTGTATATGAATACCAGTTTGGCGGAGATACAAAGGAGCATGTGATGCGTCGTCGGCAAGACGATTGGGTCAATGCAACACATATTTTGAAAGCCGCTGGATTCGACAAGCCTGCGCGAACCCGGATCCTCGAGCGCGAAGTTCAGAAGGACGTCCACGAGAAGATTCAAGGCGGCTACGGCAAATATCAAGGCACATGGATTCCCTTAGAAGCTGGCGAACAGCTTGCCCATCGTAACAATGTTTTCGAGAGACTGAGACCAATATTTGAGTTCACTCCTGGGAATCAAAGTCCCCCTCCAGCACCACGCCATGCTAGCAAACCGAAGGCCCCCAGGAAACCTGCTGTGCCCAAATGGGGTATGTCATCTCGCAAATTTCATCCATAGTATCCCTGACATTCATGGATAAATATGAATAAACATGGATATCAGATATATAGGTGCTAACATCCCACAGGCGCCCCCCCACCTCCAGATATCGAAAGCGCCAGCCAGCAGTTGAACGAGGATGATACGCCTGACAATGTCACTGTCGCCTCCGCCTCGTACATGGCAGAAGATGATCATCATGACTTGTCGCATTTCTCAACCGGCCATCGCAAGAGAAAGAGAGAAGAGACAGCCCAAGATTACACAGAGCAACATCACGCCCTCTATAGCGATGAATTGTTAGACTACTTTCTTCTAGCTCGCCAAGATGTCCCTACATACCGTCCTGAACCTCCGCCTAACTTCCAGCCTGATTGGATGATCGACATGGAAAAGCACACTGCCCTCCACTGGGCCAGTGCTATGGGCGACCTCGAGCTTGTCAAACAATTGAAGCGATTTAATGCCACATTGGGGGTGCAGAATTCTCGGGGCGAAACGCCTTTCATGCGTTCCGTAAACTTCACAAACTGTTACGACAAGCAAACCTTTCCCGCCATCATGAAAGAGTTGTGGGACACAGTTGACGCGCGTGATAATTCAGGCTCTACCGTCATCCATCACGCAGCCATCATGAAGAGTGGTCGTATTACAAGCACCACCATTTGTCGATACTATCTCGACAACATCTTAAATAAACTTCTGGAGACGCATGACCCGAATTTTGTTCAACATCTTATCGACGCTCAGGATCACGCTGGCAACACCGCTCTGCATCTTGCGGCTAAGACAAACGCTCGCAAGTGTATTCGAGCTCTCCTTGGCCGAGGCGCTTCCACGGATATCCCTAACGCTGAAGGGATCCGGGCAGAGGACCTGATTAAGGAATTAAATGCCACCAAGAACCCTAAGGAACGCGTTCCCCAACGATCGTCTTCGCCTTTTGCCCCTGACTCTCAACGGCATGTCTCCTTCCGTGATGCGCTCACAGAGTCGGTCACTAAGCTCGTTGTCACGTACAATTCTGAAGCAGCAAACACAGTGCAAAACAAGATAACGCCACTTGTTCTAGAGAAATTTGAGGACCTTGCTCGTAGTTATGACGAAGAATGGAAAGAGAAGAATGAGGCCGAGATAGAAGCCCGTCGAATTCTTGCAAATACCCAAAATGAGCTTTCTGTTGTTCGTGCACAGATTACTGAACTTGACGGGCAGTTGGAGTCGCCTGAGGCGGCCACCAAGGCCGTTGGCGATGCCACCGTGCTACAACACCAGGTACTCGACATACTCGCCAACCAGAGTCAATTTCACATCCAACTGTCTGTTGACAAGAGTTTGTCCATGATGAATGGCGATGCTGGTGATGATTCCTACGCGAATCGAATCAAACTTGCCTACGAGCTTGCAGAACTCCTGACAGAAGAACGAAATGCCGAGAAAGAGTACGTCGATGCTCTAGGTGCCTCGGGTACTGGGGAAAAGATCGACAAATATCGTCGACTTCTGAAAGATTGCCTAGATCAGCAAGCAGCTGAAAATCTGGACTCCAACTTGGACGATTTGATCGAGATGATGGAAGAGGAACGAAGCGAAGGTGCACCGATAATGCACAGTCAAAGAGAGCCGATGATGATAGGCTAGGGCTCCAGCTTGTGTTATATAATACGCCTATTGGATAGTACGATTTGCTATCATAGTCGGTACTTTTAGTGGATGTCCATATGAGATGCCTTTCATAACGGGATTGGCGTTGCGTGGGTAGCTAGCGTGCAGGCGTCAACAGGAACTTTGGAGGGGAAAGAGATGTGACTCATGCCTCACGACGTAGTCAAAAGAAAAATATGACATCGTGATTCAGTTGATGAGAATTAAGCTATTTTCCCACCTACGCATTTCAGGTTTTCTATAATTATCTATTTCGTGCATTCTGCCAGTAATTCTTTTTTTTATCCACAAGCCACCGTAGGATTAATGGGGGGAGTATAGAGCTGAAACTGGCCGGAATCGGTAAGCCGATGCAGGACTATCGTCTGCTAGGTAGGATCTAACGAGACATTCAGCTAACTTTCCTTTGCTCTCATCCATCTATCTTTATATTATTACAGGTTGAAGGGTCGCAAGAAACTTCTTTCGCCATTCCTATTATTCGACAAAGGAGTTTCCGAGTCCTCACAAGTGCCGCGTTTCAGCTCAGCCGATCTATATCCATCATGATAGACTTCAGCTGAAGCTAACTACACTCGATCAATGCCCTTCCACCAAACACGATTTCACTAAAACTCGTTGTTTTCGACGCTTCTAGTTCCATCGCCACGATGCCCTACTCCTTCAGAACAGCCACTCACGGCATTTCCTACGACGGCCCTATACATCATGCAAGTCATACCTATACCGATGACCAGAAAATATTTTACAAACTTGGGCGCGATGTGACTCTGGATCACGATACCCTCATAGACTAGTTTGCGAAGACAACCGCGCTGGATATGAAGAAATTTCGATCAACTCGGGTTACCCCTAAAAGTGCTCCAAGAGAAGATTCTTTCACGAGAGCTAATCAACACCATATGGTACAACCCTACCCACCTTATCGAAGACAATAGTCCACGTTGACTCCGCTCCCGCATTCCCGAACTCCCGATTCTCTAAGATCTCTTTTCAGGTTCCCATCAATATAAGACGGTGATGACGGGGAGTGCTCAGATGACTGCCACGTATGGAAATATACCATCTCAAATTGAGCTGAAGCGCTAAATATGGGTATATCCAAGCATCATATTGTAGTCTCTCCTGTAGGAGACACGTTGGGAACACAGCTCAACACGAGGGTCCCGCCAGGCTTGGCAGGCGAACAACTCGGACGAATTAAGGGATCACATTCCGTGAGCTGAGTTTTCGTTGATAGTTCCCCCTCAAGATCCTGAAGCTGAATCAAATCTAATTAGGGCAGCATTCCGCGGTTGGCTAGGTAGGAAGTAAGTGTCAGAACTTCGTGACCCAGCAGGGATGTCGATGCTTACCTACTAGGTAGGGAACACCGATCTGTGGGGAGGGTTCTGAGGTGTCAATCTGGCATTACAGTTCCCAAGTGATGCAAGTAACGTACGCAAATCGAACAAGTAAAACTTGAATACTTGTTCTTTAGCTTCATACATCTCAAAGCTCTCGTCCAGCTACTAGGTGGGCAGGTACCTAGTAGGCAGGCCCCAGGGAGCCAACCCATAAGAATCGCCCCAAAGCCCAAATGCAGGTAACCTAATATTAGTAGTTCAACTTCGATGATCCTAGCATATTTAGCACCTTTTCAAGTGGAGATTAACAATGGTCACTACACTATGAAAATCGGTAGAAGCAAACACAAGTACTTGCCCGGTAGGTACCATAGGTAAGGAGGTTCAACGAGGGATATCCGAATAGAGGGACGGCCGTCGCGATTTATGACACAAGTATCATTGTTATAATTTATCACCATAATCTCGAGACATGAACGGTAGCCCCTGTATTGTCCTCTAACTTTTGCAAGGTTAATATAGGATATCAGCTTACAGACTTCCAAGCACCCAAGAAGTCACAATCGAGAAAGACTCTATTAAATACCTAGGTAGGTAATTACCTATTATCTGCTACCTAGGCGGCGAAGACCCCAAGGTTTGGATATCCTTGTCAGCCTATCGCCCATGGACGTGGTTTTAGTTGGTTGATAATATCAAGAGATCTTCATATGCCCGAACCAACATCGTGTCCCTTGTTTTAGCCACTAGCAGCCAGCTTATAAACACACCTCTGTCACCAGAGAGAAAATCAAGCATGCGGTATAGGGAAGTCTAGTATACCCACCCCCTACGTCAAGTCGGACTGAGAATTCAACATGATATGATCATCTCGGTACCATTAAGAACTTCGAATTAAGTGCTTCTTACCTGACCCTGGATATCCGGGAGGTTTTCCACGGACCCGACGGCTTTTTTCAACTGCGTGAATTATCGAGAGTCGCTTAAGAGGCAGGTACCTATATTACATATCGTTAATCCGTACTGTATATTCACCGTCAGCACGCTCATACGTGATCCGTCTTAAGCAGGTGATATCGCGGATATGAGGTACGTCTGACTCGTATAGGATAAGCCCGACGTACTCAAAGGGCGCAACCGCGTCAGACGGTATTTGGAGTCAAAGACCGCTCCATGGGGGAGGTCGAAGCTCGGGGGGTTGGGCTGGAGCCGTGTGGGAGTGGGCCATTCAATCACCGAATCGTCGACGACGGCTTCGGATCAGGAATGGTTGAATATTTTAAGGCATGCAGTAAATGAGCTTGATATATGCAGTGATGTCCAGTGCCCAATATATGCAAGCTGTCAATTTATTTAGGCGTTGTGCCGCAACTGACCTGCGTCATCCAGCCTCCAAGGTCTCAAGCAAGATGCATGAGCCGTCGCTTTACGAGCTCTATAGTTCGAGAAGACGGCTCAAAATATGTGGGATGAAATATATTACTAGTACAGTCCTTTCACTGACGTCCTGCTATCCACCTACCTAATTAGTACCTATTAGAATAGGTAGGTAGCTGGGTTTACCGCAATGATAGACGACTGACTCGCAGATTAACACTATACCTAGTATGTGTGCAACATGCGTGTAATTACTTTATTGTCAATGCAAAGAACGTCTGCTCCCTTCGGATTTGTCAGCTACCTACTCTATCCCAACCGATATAGATTTTACTTGATGCCTAAAGGTATAGGAGGTATCCAGCGGTCCCAAGTGCTGATTCAGCTAACGTTAGTTTTCGATCGATATATCATGGATCGTCTTAGACAAGAAGTTGTGGAGCTCGGGACCCCATCCCTACGAGGTAACATGCCCTATAGCGGCTAAAACGCTTTCCCACCCGGATTTCTAGTATATGCTAAGTAGCAAGGTGGTTTCTAGTAATGGTATCATAGTAGCATGACTCAGATGGGAACAATCATATTGAAACTTGTAGTTCAAGTGACAGCTTCACGCCCGAGGATAGCTTAGCGATGGCAAAAGAGTTTCTCCATGTATGAGGTATTTGTAACGATAATAAGCCTAAGAACATAACAACCAGTCAGGTCAGCATGCTGGAATGTGAACTGGGGTGAGCTATCATGGCGAGCTACGGGATATGTAACAAGATTGTTCGCTTAGCTGTTACAGCCTCGGGATCGGGAACGAGCCTCAGATAAGCTACAGCTTCAACGACTAATCATAATTGTCACATAAATACACAAAGCTGAATGTTACTTATGGATAATGTGTAGCTGTTTAAATCCGCACCGTCGCCGGGTAGATAAGCTGACAAGACTGAGTTGGCATGGGTCGAAATTCTGCAGCCGTGAGGCTCTGACGTTTCGAGAGGTTGGCGAGCCGATAGGATCTCTTCTTATCTTATTTTTTTTCAATTATTTTTTTCTCGATGGCACAAACGGAAACGCCATCGAAGCATCAACAAAAATATTATGTACCAAATAACCGAATGGACGGCTACTCTGTTGGTTATGTTTACAACCCAACCGTAAATGAGCCAGTAAGACGGGCGAGGTAGAAGGAGTTGCTGGACTCGGGTGGACCGGGTCGAAGAGGAGGCCTCTCTTTGGGTCGTATGGCTTAGGTCCCGCATTAGATCTGCCATGTGGAAAGCGGAGAGCCAAAAGGCCTAAGATCTTGAAGTATAGCGTCAGCGAAGGCGTAAGTACAGGGCGCAGACTTCCTAGTAATCATGTGTTTTGGTATCCAGCAATGCAGGCCGAAGAGGGGAACAGGATGCTGAGATTCCAACAGACAGGTTGGTATCGGTATATAATGTAGGTCATTGTTTTCGGCATGACAATTTGCATGCTGCTGTTTAGAAGTGCGCTTGGGGCAAGTCGCGTTTTGTGGTCGACATTGGGTAGAGCGAGTCGGGCGATGTTGGTGATCGTTGGTCGGTTACGATACGACGACGCGGATTGGATATGGAGGGTAACCTTGGACCGTAGACGCAGGCTTCGAGATGATGACCTTCGGACAAGGGGTGCCGCAGGCCACAGTGTGACTAATCAGAATCTGAATGGCTCGACATCCAATGATCCGTAAGGATCGGAAAATGCAGTGTGGTGGATCGCTACAGGATCTCCGGGCCTAATCTCGTAGGGCTGAGGGGCATTGCAGCAACACGCAAGATCATGTCAATAGGTTATCATTGGCGACCGGGGTTCGCAGTGGAGCAGTGTGAAAGAAAGTCAACGTATACTTCGCTGTCGTACTGAATAATAAGCGGGCGCTCGTGATGACAATTGGGTCCTCCAGCCGCCGATGCGACGGCCGAAGCAATCTGAAAGAAGAGTTAAGCGCCGGCTCACATCTCATTTGCCGCAAGTTTCCTACTCTGGTAAGCAAAGGATATGAGTTCAAACTACCTACTTACCTGCTTATATCGTAGCTACCTTGAAAGTGAGCTTCTAATGAAGGTAAAATCAGCATAGTAAGATGAGTGGCATCTTTAAGTGACCCAAGTAACTACCCTTGTACCTTATTTACCTAATCTACCCAGTACCTGGTATGTACGGGGCCGATGAAAATTTTCGCTACCTGTTGTCTCTGGACCGAGGCAAGTAAGAGGTAGGTAGTATGGGATATAGGTAATGCGTGTACTTAGGTGATGACGACGCAAATACGCCCCCGATAACTCGGGTCGAGTTGACAAAGTTGAAGATGCTGAGTGAGGAATCCGGGTCTTGTTTTCTCCCTCTCTCTCTTTTCTTTTGCCGTAGTAATATAGCGGTCAAAGATCAAACTAAGAGATCGAAAATACGATGTACTGTAACGTGGCGGCTGAGAGCAGTAGGCAGTGTCGGCAGTGTTTTTTTTTCTAATTTCCATCAATCCGTTACATTCTCCTTCACTCCCAAGAACCACCAGCCAAGAGTCAACAATACTCTGGAGCTAAATTCATCGTGTTAGATTGCGCGTCACTTTACGACGTAATAGATTCCAACTTTACTATCGTTAGGATAAAATGACTTAGCAAATTGGGAGATAAATTCCATACCCGTGCAGGATCCAGATTGCGTAGTAGTAGAGAGGCGGTGTAGATAGATAGTAAGGTACTAGGTATATTAGTATGTAGTCAGGATAAGGTAGTGAATACCTACCTACAGACTTGAGATATAACAATGAGAAAAATGAATATGATCACCAAGACAGAAAACCTGCTTCACTCGCGCCTCCACCTCAATTTTAACCAAACATAATGTCTAGTACGAAAGAACAGGGATCATAAATAGCAAGCCTTGCTGGTACAACGAAGTCGGTGGCAAGGCTGACCATACATATTTACCAATTGATATGTTGGAAGCGTCACTATTAGCGACAGGGTACTATCGTCAAACATGGTGCCGACGGTCAGAGACGAATAAGATACTCAAAGATGCCTAGACCATGAATGTGGTGACGGTGTGTTTTTGCCTCATCTTGATAGCGTAAATAGGCTCGAGCCTATTATGCCGACCCCTCCACTCACTATACGAATAATAGAAAGCAGAAGCGAGGACAAAAATTAGTACAGGTGGACGGATGAATAGAATTCCAAGCCTCCAAGGTTTGTAGGGTTGTATTGGCCCGGGACTTGAAAGCATCTCGGCACAAGACAAAAAGAAGGTGAAGGTTGGATTGACGAATAGGGACTGTTAGCCAGGGTTATTTTCAGCTGAACATGACCTATGAACTTTTCCTTTTCCCGCTACAATCCACAGAAACCATAGAACCCACAAACATCGACATGGGCAGCACGGGGTCCCTGCAGTTTTACTCTTACATAGTATGAGGCTCCTGAGTGGTTACTTGTTTGCTAATCGCACTATCGATTTTCGCCCCCAAAAATGTAGAATGCTATTACTGGCCGCCCTCGGCAGGTCTCTTTTTCTTCTACCTAGGTCCTATTTACCTACCTACCCACTACCTAACTTAGGTAGGTATGCAGCAACTTTCAAGATTCATGTTCACCATATCATCAGCCACATACGGATGTAACCAAGATCCATCGTCGACGCAAGCGGCACTTCTCCTCTCCGGGGTTAAGAATAGTTATACCTACATACATATGCCGCCTCTACCTTGTTTGTTTATCCACTAGGCTGTGCCGCCCCGACGCATTGGCAAATCAACAACCTTTGTGTGCTTGCGTACCGCACGAACGGTCCGTTACGCACATAATAACGAGCCACCACCATAGACATAGGACTAGCTGCACGCTCAGGTGCATATAGACCTACATAAATGGACGATGGGGTATAGAGTAAGGTATAGGATAGGTGTACATCGGTATGTAAGTGAGAGTATAGCAAGAAAAAGGCCCCGGATAGAAGCAGCCGCGATATTCTCATTATCGATGTCACGAATATGACAGGTGCATCATCAAGATGGTATTTCTTGGCGGACTCGCACTTACGTACATGACATGATCACATGTCGCTTATTATTCGCTAAGGAGCAACAGCCATTTACCAACTTAGGGATATGGACAACCCGGACATCCTGCACATTAGGATTTTACATATTATTAGAAGGGAGGGAAATAGAGAGGGAGGAAAAGACGACATATCCTGAAAATTGGGTACGTTCACCTTAAGCTCCTTTTTTATTAATTATTTTATTATTTTATATTTTATATAAATTTTTTTGTACAGGCCATTTCGCAGATACTCTTCAACGTCAGCATTCACTTATATTGTAAAAGAAATTTTTAAAAAAAAATTGTGAAAGATGTCGCGATCCTTTGCGTATGACGAGACGGTGTAAGAAGAGAAGGAAGATACTAATAGCCGTGTTTCGCTCCATGATCACTAGATGGACTAATAATCGAGAAATGGAGATACGATTCGGATGTTTCGCAAGACGATCTACGCTACTTGTTACCATCCCCGTCCACATCCACATCTACATCCATTAATCCCCATCTGGTTTCTTATTGAGACAGGGTCCTCTTTCGGTACCAACTTGCCAACCTCGTTCTCCTATCCCCATTCTCTCGGTGCGCCAAGGATCGACCTTCGACTAGGTTATTAGGGCGGCGTAGGGCTCACCTCAGCTGAACCCCGTTCACCAGATAAGTATTAGGTAGTGTCAGTGAAAATGAGGCTAACTTGTTCCAGAAGTCGCCTGGCAAATAAATCCCTGGTAGCTCAACGGCGCATCAAAAAAAATGCCTGAATGCCTGTGGACCCCTTGGGTCTCGCAGGTCTCGCAGGTCTCGTCAACAAGCTTACTTTCGTTTCCGGGTATGCTAACCGTCTTGCTAACACAACAATAATCTAGTACCTCCACTGTCTTGTCTACCTAGAGACGAGACGAGACGACTCCTTCCGTCTTGACTCAAAGGATTGGTCGTGTTGCTTAACGCCGCGCCTTTTTAGATCGCATACGTACCTATAAGGCGAATTTTACAGCCAACCCGCTCTCTCGACGGCGATCATACTGTGCACACTGCACGCTTTTTGGTAGCATATACCTTGAGTATATGTACTAAGTAGTAGGTTGTACAATACATGTCAACTATACATAGGCGCGTGTTTACCAAGGTTCATAGATGGGAATGATGAGGTAGGTAAGTCGTAGGTAGGTACCTATCTTATGTGTACATGCATCCGGAGTATGCTCACATGCCGTGCATACCTACTTAGGGCATTAGACCCTGAAATTCACCTTTTCCAGACGTTTTCATTGGATCCAGCTTCAGTTCCGTATACCAAACTACCTACCAAAATGCCTACTATGGAGGCGTGTACTTCGTAGGCGTCCCGTTTATTATCTAGTTCGTCACACGGACCAGCACTCCTTGACGTCCAGGGTAAAGCAACAGGTCAAGACCTGCACTTGCAAAGGCTGACGCTTTTCTCTCTTAAGCCCAAGCGTCACAACACATCCGTCACAGGAGTACTATGACTGCGTTATGAGTTACAGCTGTGTCCGTGTAGCGATGACTGATTCGGGAGCATTCGAGCTGATATAGCTACTAGGTGCCGCTATTCAAAGTTCCGGCGCCTCCTAAGAAGGAGAGAGGCAAGAGGCTCCTCCTTTACGACAGGCAAAATCGACCTTGAAGTTCCAACAGCTCCACAACACTCCACAGACGCTTGCAAAAGTCCGAAAGACTCCTGAACTCGTTGAAACCCAGCAGGGATTCCTCTCTTAATTTGTTAGATTCTAGCTTCTACACCACACTACACTCACTTACGCCATGTACATACGTACATGCTGATTTTCTTCAATCCCGCCTCGTCCTTTTTCCTACCTTTTCCACCTCCCAACTTGCACTAGGCTCGTACTACCTAGTTCTACTTGCAGTGCTTGTCGACCGAGCTGCCCGGCCAGATCCCGACTCAGCGGCTAAGCTTACGGCGTAATTTCGTGCCGCTAGCAATTACGTCGACCGTGCGTTCAAGGCCTAGTTGGTTTTGCCCCAGTTTCGTATGCACGATCAACTTTGTTATCGTGCAGCATGACAGCAGGGAAAGCGTTAGGACCTAACGACCTTCCTTCACTCATCACCTACACGCAAGATCACCTTTTAACTACTTCTCTTCTTCCACCAGCGCCCAATCTATATCTCGTTGAACTCCCTGATTTGTCGTCTTCATATTAAGAAGCTAGGCGATGGACACGTTGTCTCGACTCTGCCCGCACTTTGCGTGAATACCTGCCTGTGAAGAGTAGGTATATATGCCTAATGGCGTCTCTTATCCTCCTTATACGGACCCGAAGAGGCAAGCCGCTAAGTATCTATGTCTCCTCAATTGAGGCTGACTGACAAAGGTTAGCGGGGCCTGTAATGGGAAAGTAAATGCTCTCTCTTCATATTCACTCTCCACTTATGTTCACACCCTCCCCGGACGCTAGGGCTGCTTGTTTTCACGAGTGTACTTTTCTCCATAGATAGTCCATATTCCTGGTTGATGTCCAAGTTCAATCGTGGTGATGGGACCCTGATTCTACGTAGTCGTACTAGCTCTAGGTCTAAGTCTTTCCCGTATAAATCTTTCCTCCTCTCCCGCCTTTCTCATCTCAGACCTTTTAACGATTTTACGGCACATCTACGTTTATCCCGTCGCCTAGAATATCGGTTCGGCAATCGTTAAAGCCTAGGTAGTTGTCTTGCGCTGTCAGCTCGAGATTAGTCAACAGTACCTTCATATACCGGCCTTGATCCCTCTACTATATGCACACACGAGTTATTTAGACTCGCCGGTCCTCCTCTTGGGACCCCAACGTGTAAGCTGGCTAGCGAAGCCTTGTTTGTTGAACCTATCTACCTATCTACCTACCAACGAGCTGACCCGCGGTCCATCTACCCTGTACCTGTCAGGTCATATCATTCTCTCGCCTAAATATACCTTACAAGCACACACATACACACGCTCTGTCTATATCTACCTGGCCTACGAGCCGGGTCACTCTATGCCTACGTGTGCGCATATTTCGTGGTGTCCCGATACTGTGGCCAATCCTGCTGAGTAAAGCAGAAATCCTTGCTCAGTCTTAAGGTCGTCCCGATCGACAGACCGACCCACCCCACGAGTTTCCATTTACTAATATACAAGATACATCGGTGAAGGCCCGACCCCAGACAGCACAGGAAACACACCTTGTTATTTAGTTTCCGTAATCAGCAAGCATGCCCGCTGTCAATCTCCCTCTGCAGGAGACCCATGGTAACAATACCTTATATGCATTGCCGGGAACCCAGCTGCGGCTCTTATCTGGGGTCGCGCTTACGTTCCTGGCACTCGTCCTCCTCGGTGTAGCTCTACGCGTACCTAAGAGAAGATATAAGGCTCCCCTCCCGACCTACACCGGAAAGCTAGATGCCAGACCAACTACTCTCCAGCCTCTTTGGATTTCAGAGAAATCAAGTGGAACCATCTTTTACAACGACATCATGTCAGTCAACCAGCCGTCAGGGATTGCTCAGTTGAGGGCGGCCGAAAACTTCGGCACTGGGGAAAAGAAACGTGAGCGAGATGGATCTAAAGACAGAGTTAAGGGAGAGGCCCTCGAGGAAGAAAGGACAACTCCCATGAGCTTAGATGCAGGCATGCCACTAAATCTCAAATCCGGCCCGCCACCACCACTGCCACTAACACCGCCTGTTCTTTCCACAGGAGTTTTTACTTTTCAGGACCGCCGGTTGAGTGTTGCAGCGTCGAGCATGGGTGATCTGGACACAAGCTTCTTCCACCAGCCAAACCCAGATTATACACTTTCGCCTTCGCCGGGGTCGGTGTCTACGGCGTTGCCACATGATCAAGACTCTCCCTCTATCCCCAGAAGGAGATCTTACACGAAGGTGTTACCTCTAAGGACCGCTCACTCAGATTCCAACCATGGAGAGGCATCCTTTCCGCCAAGTTCATTTCCATCGTCGAGCCCAATCTTGCCTCTTGCGCCGCACGAGTCACTCGACGCTAACCATAGGGAGATTGACGTTCAGGGCGAGATCATCTCGGTTATGGATGATTCAGGCGCCGGTTGGAAGCGACATACCCGTGTCTATGGCGGCGGCGTCTGCTTAGCCTGTCTAGCATCTGGTAGTCAAGGGGGTTTTTACGGCGATAATGTTCCCCCTGAACACCGCCGGTAACTAATCAAAATATATTTTTTCTAAGGAATTTTTTTCGAGGCCAGCTTCGATATCATGAAAAGGGGAAACGGCCTAATAGGTCTCGAGATATCCCAGAAGATCGCGGCGCAAATGGCTATTCCGGAAAAGCCGGAGGAGCTCCGATGAATTTTGACCAGTGGCGGCGTACGCAGCTAGGCCGTGTTATCCCGGGATCTTGGGTCTGAAGGTCTATCTTGGCAACTTCTCTACCTAGCTTAGAGGTACCTGGGCAATATTCCAGCATGCCTCTACAGAAATTTTGACATGTTTATTCCTGGAGTCTTTCTACATTGGGCGGTCATATTTGGAAAAGGATATACCTGTTTCGCAACAGTGGCTATTTGGATTGGAGAGGACGGTACTTTTTTGCTCACGCATATCACGACTATTTCATTGTTCCTTTTTTTTTCTCTTACGTTTATGTACCTATATAATTTATTTCTTGGCATATCGACAGTCGTCAGCTTGCGAAATTCCTTAATTTTTCCATGTTAAAAAAGACCCTCTTTCTTTTTACAGCTATTTTTAATGTCGCCTCTTCTTCTTCTTCTTTAACACGGCACGCGCTGTCGGACACCTAGGAGGAAAATTTTGCTATCCTTCTTAAAAAATCCCTCGCTTATGAACTTCGTGGAGTGGCTTCGGCTACACCGAGGGAGTTCTTAGTGTCGCGGCGCGATCATTAGTCGTGGAAAAATAACAGCCAATGTTGGTTTTCAGGGTGAGGCTCAGCCACTTTTACACCAACACCGAAACAAATCCATTCATGCGAGAAAACGTTGCGTTGCCAGTCGACGTCGGCGACGTTGACGTCAATTAGATTAACCGGCGAAATGCGAAGCTGTTATTTTCAATATGGATCCTTATGCGAACTATTAATCTCCGGGGAACTCAGGGACAATCGCTATGCTCTACATACCTAGTAGGGCCACAGGGCTGCAACGTAGGAACTGCTTACTCTAGGCAGATACCTGGTACAGATGATTTATACGACCATCTTCATATTGGAAAAGACCTTACCCCGAATACCGTCGTACGCATGATTCCTCGCCGTCCTTGATCGGACCGTAAAACTTGCTAGGACGAATAAGCTGATTTGTCATTCTGTACGCCAATAACCCACCCCATGGAGTCCTGAATTCCCAAATACGCAAACAGGGAGACAATCCGATGGGAGCTACTTGACAGATGTGACAGCTCACCGATCCTCTGAATGAGGAATGGACGGGTTCAACCCCATGTTCCGCGTCAATGCTTCCGAACGGGTTTAGGGCTGAATCGGCTGCATTTAATTAATCGTCTTGCATAGGACCCCTTGCATTTCAATCCTTGGAAGCCATCTCAAGCAAACAACCCCTGCGTTGATCACGTTCATCTCTTCTACCTAGGTAGTACGCAATGTGCCCTTTGTTGCTCGGATAAGGAAATATGTTTATCAACCTGGACGATGACACCTAACCGGGGGTTGTCTGGCGCCGGTCCGCTACCTTCACGACCGAAGAGGATCTCTCCTGGTTGACCGAAGGATCTCACGTCATATTGCATAGGCGTCTTCAAAGGCCTCTTGCTTGAAGTCCAGCAGGGTTCGCAGATACGCAGATACGCAGATACGCTATATACGACCGCACACCTTCCGTAAGGGTTGCACCCGATGCCGAGAGAAAGATGACAATACCGATTGCAACTTCAGATCGTGGATAGGAGCTAAAGCAAGATACCGAAATCCCCTTTGCCACTAAGAACACCATCTTTCTTCCTGACAGATACGACAGAGGATTCGCTCGATGGGAAACTCGGTAGACTAATAAATAACACAGCTAGTTCAGACAACTAAGGGGTAAGCAAGAAAATCATCACCACCGAGGAAAAAAGAAATATTATCTAAGTTCTGACACTGTGCCGCCGGTCGACATTGCGGCTCAAAGGATCAAAGTTCATATCGATTCGATCTTAATACGGCCGCGCCATCCATGAACATGGTAGACCGACACTACGATAAACGATCATGGCTAACTTTGATCCTTGAAGATCGAACATCGGGGCTCCCGTAGAAGTCGGATGTCTTGAACTCGTACCTATAGAACACACACATACACACAGAGTTAATTAATTACGCCATGATATGACATATGTAAGATGACCCTTGGGCCGTATCCCTTTTTCAAGGCCGAACACCGGAGTGGCGCGTTCAATAATTGCTACCTGTTCAAACACTCAAATGGACTCGGTGTGGGAAAATCCAACAGATAGTAGGCCTCTCATTCTATCAATCTCAGATACGATGCTGTAATTTCTATTAAGGCGATATCTCAACAGGCAGATATCAGTTACTCATCGCTTCGGAAGGAGCGGAACATTGAATTTTTAAAATTAATCATCTCTATGCTCTGCTCAAATCGATCTAAATCGAAGTCAGTTCAGGTGGTAGGACTTCTTGGAGGAGTCGTGGTGTGGTAGTACTTAGGAGGAGGACATCTCGCTTCCCCCTTTCCCCGCGACTAAAGCGAGATATGACCCGGCTACGACTAACCGCTAACATCTTGATCTATCATGATATCTACACACTTTCTAAGGGCAGTCAACGGAATGCCTTCCGCACGTCCCTTTTTGTGTCTTTGGTAAGCCTCGGGAATCGGCTAGGGTTGGCGAATAACATGGGCAACCCAAAGCTAGAACCTGACCCATGCTGCGGCAATGCCCGCTGATCAATTAGGTGTCCGCCTCACAACCACTCGCACTGCCAATCCACGTACCAAAGTTATTATTCTACGGCAGTCGGCCCGAGAGTGTGACTAGAGGTTAATAATTCTGAGCTGAGTTGAGTTGCGGGTCAAGAATGAGTCGTTTATCGTCATATAGGACTTCCGACAAGATTTGATAGATGCTAACTAGTAGGTAACTAGGTCCTAGGAAAGCACCGAACGACACCGAAATGGTGAACATTGTAGAAAGACCTGATCTTACACTTAGCAATATTCGTGACAAATACTTGAATAGAGCGGGCTTAAGCTTTACCCATGGGCTGTCAACCCGTCTGAGCATTCCCAGCCTACGAGGAACGTAGACGTCTTCCATAGCTTTAGGCGATACACTCATGAAATTCAAAGAAGATGAAAATGATGCTAGGTAGAACAAGGGAAAATCTTGGTCACATCGTATATTCAAATCCTACCATGGCGTAGAATAGCCCTGCCTCACATTCATGTCGACTTATTCATAGACGCCGTAATCCGTCAGATCAATCACGAGTCCGCCGCAGCAGGCGGATAAGAGCCATCTCATACCTATGCCCCGGGCTTAGAAAATATTTGGGACCACAAGCTAATGTGGGAGTACACTCACCTGATACCTGCTTGCCTAATGACTCCCTCTCATTTTATCAGAAGCTACAATGAAAGTAGTTCTAAAATCTGAATAGAGAGCTTAGAAGCTGGTTGCCATATAGATTCAAGTTTCGGAGCCTACTAAAGGGTAGGTACCAAAGGAACCATTTCAACCGCTGGTTTTCCTTTATGTTTCTAGTTATTCTTTGGAAATATTTCTGTAATCCTAGTATGAACTAGCTAACCTGGTCTTCCCATTAACCCCCATCATCGGGATGCCTCGTTTTGGTCTAATAGTGGCTCAGGATGTATGTAGGCCCATTGCCACAAACAATATGAATGATAGTACGGTATCGCTTACAAACACTACATACTAGGTAGTAAGCCCTTCCACACACTTCAGGTCGCGACAGGGTACATGCTTGATTTTAAGGCGTGTGTAGGTATAATCAGGCGGAGCCAAGATATTTTGAAAGGATAGACAAAGTGTTGGAGAAATATGGCACTGTCGAGAGAATGTGATCACCCCCTTAATCCTCTATGCGTATTATCTCTCATTCCACAGGCATGGAATTGGGCATGTCTATCTAGAAATCGCACTACTGAAGTTTTAGACACTTGGTTAAGCCAACATACCAGTATGCGCACATACCAGGTGCGATCCACTTCAAAATCGCGACACGAACGCGTTGAAAAACACCGCCTTTTTCCTTTATA